>JAGDQP010005039.1:0-48773 GCA_022664845.1 Lepisma saccharinum | reverse complement strand
GACGTAAAACGAAAAAGGCGGGAAAACCCACTTGGATTGAGCCTTAACAGATTTCAAGTTTTCATCACTCCTTAAGAATTTTCCTGCTGGTGTCTAATCATAAAACTGACATAGCCAATGCGAATGAGTTTAAACCAAAAAATTTCTAGCTCAAGCGTTTTTAGAGCTGCACCCCACCCCGTTTCGGGAGAGTGGCAACCTTTTAATGCCGTGGTTAATCCTTGTAGGTCTTAAGGAATATGTGTGCCAATTTTGTTCCAATTTGTCAAAGGTATGTGGAATTGTATAGCGTTCAAGCAAACAGACTTTGTATATGTACAGGGTGTCCCCGAAATAAGGGTGCAAACTTCGATAGATGATTATTTATATCGAGACAAGAAAGAGTTTCTTTGAAAAACAAATCAAAATTATGCAGTTTCGAATGTTCAGGCGCTCAAAGTCAATACTGCATCGTCACAAATTATGTAATAGCTTTACACAATGACGTAAGAGGTGTCAGCTTAGCAAATCATACTCGAAATAGTACCCAATACGTCTGTTTAAGCAATGTTTTTGATTGAGGGAGTGCCGCGTAGACAGGTTTCGCAACATAAGAAGGAATGAAATGGTCTAATGGGGCCAGCATAGAAATCCTCTCTAAGCTGTATTTGCCAATCATGAACATAAATTAATTAGACGTATTGGGTACTAATTTGAATGTGATTTGCTAAGCCGACACCGCTTACGTCACTTGTCGAGATATGACGTCATTTTGGAGCGCATGTAGTTCCGAAACTAATCAAATTTCGGAATTTCTTCAAAAGGAACTTTGTTGTTGTTTTTTGACGTAAATAATCACTTTGATGTATTGCGCCATTATTTCAGGGACTGTATTATAGTAAATTTTGCTGTGTAATATTGATAGATGAAGATTATAGTTAAATTTTTCTTATTAGTTATTTGCGTTTGTGGATTACAATTGCATCTATGGCATAAACTGGTTACAGGTCGAAAGAGGAGTGCTTGTTGAGAAGGAACTTCGAGGCCACACGCATTTCCTTCTCACTTACGGTGGCCAACGCAATGTGTTTTCCCCCAAAATATTGATTTCTAGCCTTCGTCTCTAGAGCATAAGAAAATTGGCGGTTTAGACACTAAACTAGGGGCTTGACTGCTTCGGGGTTTACCGTCATTACGAGATTACGCTTCACCACTGATTGTCATCAAAATCCATACAACAGGTTTTCCTTTAAAATAATGTTAACAGCGGGTTTTCGCGTAAATCATCCAAAACTTACTCGTAGGAAGACACATTAAAGTCTTTACATAGTATCAAAAAAAGGGACATATATAAGGTGTTAAATAAGTGTACTACATTTTAACATCGTAGCCATGCTTTTATGTATATCTTCCTCTTCACGAGAAACGAAGGTAAAAATTTAAAGAAGAAAAAGTGAGCTTCTTCAAGGGTAAATGTCAGTTTACTTCCGGGCCTTGACTAACTTCGCTTTGCAACAAGTGCTCGTGGGTTGGCTGACTTTATTGGTGACTGCACCAGACAACATCCTCTCTCTCTCTCGCTCGCTCGCTGAGATTTGGCTCCTCCCAGGAAGATGATTTTTCTCCAACTTCCCCTCGACTACCTGCTCACTGAATCCCGGTGTTCTGAATTTGATCCTCCTTTAATTAGGCAGCTTACAACAGATCTTGCCAGGCTTCCATCGATCAGCTAGCTCTTTCTGGGAATTCGGCACATGGGGGCGGCAGAGGAGACAGATCGGGATTGGACGACATTTTCGATTAATTTTTTCGAAGGATAAAAGATCTCGGATATTATACGTGCGCTTCCGTTGACGAAAAGAAGGGGGTGGGAAATTCTACTCTATATGCTTTCAAGAAAAGAGGAAATTAGGTCTTTTGTCCTATGATTCATTGATCTATTTTCTTTTTTTTTAAAGTCACTTTTCATGTTTCTTAGTCTCCCTAGACTCTTAACTTTTCATTCTCTTGTGTATGCCTGATTATCCAGCTATTTGTCCGTTCACTCAAACTAAATGCGATTTTGAGGTTCATTTGTTTCTGATAGCTTAATATGCTGTGATTACTGTCTTCGTCATTTTAAAAGAATGGCAATTAACAGCGTTACTCTTGAACAGTGTTTCTTTCAGGATTTTTTTTCGGGGGTGCAAAATCAAGTCGTGGGAGGGGGCCTCACGAAAATTTTAAATAATGCATATTGACTCGTAAGTGCTCAAATATGGAACAACACTAATGCTACTTAAGAACATGTCGTGCTTCCTTAGTTAACCTCAAACTAATATGAACAATATTTATAGAATGCACTTTTATATGCGTATTTCAGTATACGTTTTAGTAACGTAAGTGCTAAAACAATTTCTTTCGGGGGTGCAGTTGAAAACCTCCGGGGGACAAAGCCCCCTCCCCCCGAAAGTATGCGTGGAAGAAACAGTGCTCTTAAATGCCATAATAAAAAGAAAATACTTTTGGCATTACAGGCTGTTATATATTCTTACATATTTATGTCCACTTGAGTTCCACATGGCAAACGTAAAGTTCTCGGAAATTTAGCGCAGAAAAAAAAAATGGCCGAATTTTAATTTCAATTTCACTTTCGATCTTAATACCAATGTGCATATTGTAACAAAAATCTTTGGTACGTTTTTATCCGGTCCTTCTTGTGCTTGGTTTTCAAGTTAGCAATACTGAATTCTCAATGTCAGGCACGATCACCCGTGATTTGTGTAAATTTTTTCGTGTGCTTCTGTATTGATTCTCTTTGGAACTGTTTTACTCTCTCTCTCTCCACACACACACAAATTCTCTGTGCGTGTTTCTGTGTTAGTGTCTGAAACGGCGTGAAAATCGAATCCTTTTCAATTTAATCTCCTTTTTTTTTTCTCTCTCTCTCTTACTCTTTTATTGTCTTTTCGAGCCAAATTCAATATTGGTGTTAAAAATTGAAGAGAAATAACCGTTCTCAATTCCCGTGGGAGATATTCTTTGTTGTCTGTATGAAGGAAAGCACAAAAAAGCTTAAACAGTTACTATAGGATGAAGAAAAAAAAAACAATGTTTGTTATGGATTCGTAGGTGGTAGCACGAATACTACTGTACAAACGGCCTGATTAAGGTTGACACTAGAAACATGCAGGTTCAAATCCTGCTTACGACCATTTTTATACGCCCGCCCAGTGTATCTCAAAATATGGTTTATGGACCACACAGACTCAAGAGTATATAAAAATATTAATACACTATTCCCGTGATAAAAGAGACATATTGTGGAACAACTTCACAGTTTCATGTGTATCAATTTACGTTTCCAACTTCTTTTCGTTTTCAGCTCACAAAACACATATTCAGTTCAAACGTTCTTCAAGAGTATTTGTTATTGTATTTCAATTATTTATAATTGCGTAGAAAATGGTTTTATTACTCCGTAAGTTTATGTAAGTATCACAATGAGAGGAAATGATACAATAGCAGACCTCGTGTCTCGAAGGTTGTCGACGTATTTGGTGACCTGATAATATACCAACTATTTATTTAGAGGCCCGCGATTCGCAGAAATTTGAGAAATCATGCTGTGGACACTACCTCCTACCATTCCTTTTCTGGTAGTGTGCTTTCTCGGACCTGTGACGTGGTTAGGCCATACGTTGCTTCTCCATAAATTGTAAACTTCTTATCTCCCCCATTTATGAGGGTGTCTATATGAATTACAAGGAGAGAGAGAGAGAGATGGAGTATAGAATCTTTGATTGACATTCTCAGCAAAACCTTTCGAAAAGATTGGCAACTATAAATGAGATTTATACCGTATTAGTTATTGTCCTTGCAGCGATACTATCTGTCATTATTGGCCACTTGATTTAAAATGCACTTATACTTCATACTCATGATTAGGGACAATAGCATTTCTTCAATAAAGGTGTTAATAACTGTTCCCAATGACATTTTAAAACTTTAGAGAAACCTTGCACTAATACATGCGGCTAAAAACAAGGATCAAAATTTTAATATACACTTCACATGTACAACTATGAAGAAATTTATTAATTCATTATTTCAGCTGAATTTTTATAGGCATTGTGATGAAAACAACTTCAAATTTGTTATGGTCAGATTTGTTTGTTCAATACGCAGGAAAAAAAAAAAAAGAATTTTTGAAAAAGTCTCTTAGTCTGCATTTAAAATGGGAATGCAAATGGTTTTCAGTGATCTTCTGCGCAAATTTATTGCTATCTATGAAGGATTCTGTGTACTACATTGTAACATTATCCGTGATACGCGAGTCCGATGGTAATTTTTTTGAAGACGAATTATATATATTTTTTGCGATTGTTCAGGCATTATCTTCATCAATGAATGGATAAAAAATTATAAAATTTCTTGAGTATATCTCAGATTTCGCGAGTATTTCGTGAGTTAAAAAGCACATTTTCACCAAATTTTAACAACAATTTTAACTATTCCATGTGATTTCTTGAATGTTCAAAATTTCGCGAATTCACGAGTAGCGAAATTCTACTGTTTCGAGTCATAAGTAAACACAAAACATTTCCGTGTTTAATAGCACATTCAGCTAAGATTCTTGTAAGAATATTGAACTGAAGATTATACGGTAGAATGAATGCAGTCATTGAAGCGGAACCATTTCGATTTAGAAGTGAAAAGGAAACAAGGTACACACTATTGGTTTGTTAAGAATAATTGGGGAGAGGTCATAAAGAGAGGTAGGATGATAATACGGTACCTAATATTTGTTGATTTAGAGAAGGCATTCGATCAAGTCAGATGGAAGTCTTATAATGCAAATGTTGAAGAAATTAGGTGTGAAATGGAAGGATCGAAGACTTATAAGGAATTTATATTTAAATCAAAGAATAGGTAGAGGGTGGCGTGATAGAATTAACTGCAACAGGTAGAGGAGTTGTTTGACGCCAATTTTACGTAATTATATTTCTACAAGAGATTGTAAGATGCTTCAATAACGAAGAAGTTTCAGTCGGCGGAAAAAAAATAGATTTGCAGATGGCATGGTTTTTGTTGCAGAGAATGGAACGTTAGATTGAGACAAATATCCTACACGCACAATGATAAAACCAGATTAGACATCAGGAATGTTGTAATGGTATTCTAGACGTACTGGACATGCGCGATACATTACAGAACATGAATTTACAACATTCGAGTCATGTAGTTTCATTTTATGATTAGTTACGTTGTTTTTATTTCATTACAATTATTTAGATGCTAAAACAACAGGAAGAACAGTGTGTAGAACTTGGAATATGGAAGTAAACAAAATGGAGGACATTGTAACAAAGGCAGATTACTGTTCCGAAGTACAAGATTGTTCGTATTAATCTATGCTGTATATCCATAGCTTCTCTCATTTTTTGTTCTATTTATTGCTTTTTATAGTATAGTGAGTGCGATGCGAGGTTTATAGCTATATTTGTGAGGAACGATATGAGTTAATGCCGGAGGCAAACACATACTCTGAATTTAATATTCCTCCATTGTTCGTGAAATTTTATTAGTTTGCAGTTTCTAAGGCTCCCGTATTCGATTCTGGAATAAAAACTAAAATTAATTTTGAAATCCAAGATTGCTGCAGTCAAAAAAAAAAAAAAAAACTATTTTCGTAAAATTTCGTATCTGGAGGCTCTGGAAGAGCAGTGAGTGTGGATCTGAAGTCAAAATTTTGCATTCCGAAAAACCAAAACTGTCCGAAACTTTTTCATTTTGATGAATCACTAAATTCGCTAGATTTTAAACATAGAACGAGCCTAAAATGCTATTTATAAAACTCTAAACCTAAAATGATGTTTATAAAATGCTAAAAATCCGGGCCCTAGTTATAACAGCTGTGACCTGCATTTTTTAACGATCTAAGATGCAATAATTTTCAGTTTTATTAACTTTTATGACGTCTCAGAAATCATCGAAAGAAAATAAAACTGCTTTTAAAGTGGATTTTTCAAGTGGGCCTAACGCAAAGAAACAACAACAGGAGAAACGCACTTTGAGAAACCCTGCTTTCTGGCGCAATTTCGAAAGATAACAAGTGCTTTTATATTTATTTAATTTAATGTTTTTTAAACTTAAGTTTACTTAGGACGTGGTTTTGCGAACCACATGTTGTGAATTCTGAAGATTGAGAACATGGCGTCTATTGAATTTTCATGTCAGCTGATAGTGTTACTTAGAGCATCCTCTGTCCTCTTCTCTGACCACAATCTCTGGTGGGTTTTCCCTGTCTATAGCATCTACAGTGACCGGCTTTTATTACCTGTCGCTTGAGCTTTTAGAGAACTTGGACAGTTACGGGACAACAACCCTCAACTGCATTAATTCTGGTCCTTCCTTCTAGTTGTTGTTTTCACCATAACACTCTCACTTTCGGAAGTTTACATTATTCTCTCACGTGGCCTACCATTGCGGAGTATCAGTAATTTCACTGTCTTTAAATAATTTACCAACAAGTTTACATCATGGTAACTCGTTTGATGGTCTGTTCATGTCGGAAAGTTCTTTACAGTAAAATCAGTGTTATTCATCTCTCTCTCTCTCTCTCTCTCTCTCTCTCTCTCTCTTTCTCTCTCTCTCTCTTTCTGTGTGTGTGTGTGTGTGTCTGTCTGTCTGTCTGCCTGTCTTCATTTGTTTGAATTAATGGATTTGTGAGCTTCTATGGACGGTACCTAAATTTATTTTAAAGTGGACTCCGAACCACTACGTTTAATGGACCTCCACCGAATTTGAACGTAGAACCACAGGAACAATAATTTTATTTTGCGAAAGAAGCCAAACTGAATAGGGACTTTACATGAACTGGACGTAATCATGTAATATCTACACTCACATGAATGTTTTAAGAAAATGCAAGCAACAAAATCTCCTGACAAATATACTGTACTTACGTATCATCGGTGCTTGTGCAGATTTTATTATGTACAAATCCAGTTATCTTAAATTTGTTGAATACATTACGAATATTATTGGTCTGTAAGTTCTTTATGGAATTTCCTTCACTAATTTCCTTTGATTCTTATGATTAGTAGAGCCACCTTCCGCTTGGTTGAAATGTTAACACGCTAGCTTTCAGTGCGCGTGGTCACGGGTTCAAATCCTGTGAGCGTCCGTTAAACGAACTACTTCGGAACCAATGTTACCAAGAAGTGTAGTTTCCGTCCTTATATTAGAAGCTCCCCAGTTCGTTTAGGACATGTATAGAAATTCAATCACCTCAATAAAACGAGATAAACCCGTTCTTGCATGTTGATAAAGGACCTACAATATGTGACTGAAAGTAAATCAAAAGAAATTAGACAACAGTTATTGCATAGTGTACCGGTACGTCTTGTCTCCTTAAGGGCGCTTCATTACAATTCAGCTCATTTTACAAAAACTAGGAACATGCTGTATTAATAAAATTATTTTTTAATACCATAGGCAGCAATGCCATAAGCCTAACACAAGTCTTCCAGGGGAAAAAAATTGACCAGGGCGTTAGTTTAGGTACTATCCTCGGATTCGGATGGTGAAGCTGAGGAAAATCCTTTTATCATTTCGATAATGGATAACCGGCACCTTAACTTGTGCGTGCCTGTCTTCGATTTAACCAATGAACCACGGGGAATAACAGGCTTTATAATTTTGATTTTGTCACTAGCTGATTTACCCGCCCGTTGGTGCGGGGTGAATAAAATATGTTGGCAACAGTCACCAATCAGCTTTGTTAGGGGTGTGTTTCCTAAGATAGCGTACCCTACCCTGTTTTAAGATCATAAATAAATTCAAATGGAAGTAGAATTTTGTGTGCTATATTTTAACAAGAATGTTCAGTTTATGAATTAATTTGGCATCTATCAACTTCGACAATATTCGGCCGCAGCGTTCCGTTTTGTTAATCTCAGATGGGAAAGATTTTTTAACGCGCTCTGCTGTATATTGTTGCAACGAATGTGATCATTGTTTTTTTTTTCATTATTCCCCAATGGTAAATGTGTTCGGAATGAAAAATAGGTTAAAACACTCAGTTGCTCAAGTACATTCACCGTATCAAATTTGATCAACATGCGTTGAACGGTCTACTCTAATAGGAGTTCGAGTACAACAAAATACAGATCTGGTACCTAACGGCTCCTCGCTCCAAATCAATACGCTTTCAGAGCTTTTGTTTTCAGGAAACTAATTAAAATAAAATGCCACAGGAAGATGATTTGGTGATAAGTATTGTCTGGGATTAGTTACCTAGCTCCACAGCTTCCTATAGTGGCTGCAGCGAGTCCTGACACTTGACCTCATTTCTGCCTTTCCGCCATCCAATGACAGTTCGGGGTGTTCGGCTGCGACTAACGGAGTCATCCGAATCAAATCAAATGAACTACATGCTAATCACCCTCCGCCACGATTGGTTAAACCTCAAGCTTCAGGACTCGTTAATTCCACTATAGAATATAATCAGAATGCCAATTCATCACTGTTTAGGTTGAATGTAGAGAATGAAGTCGGACGACCACACCGAAATGGTTAGTGGGATTTCTGTATCGTTCGCAGGCATCCTAGGACAATTCAGTGACACAAGCCAAGAAACACTTATAATCACCATATCTACTTCTAAAAAGATCTTTATAGCCTATCGTAAAATAGTTAATAGCATGCTGTTGTGGAATAGATCCTCACCTCACGGCCATAGGTCTGCGTTGCACAGAGAGGAGAAATCTCACTCTTTAGAGCAGGAGTTCGTAACCTGAGGTCCAGGGACCGGTCCGTGGATGGAGTTCAGGTGGTTCGTGAGGATCAGATAAAAATAACATTTATACCGGTACATACAATGCGTGTGTAAGTATTGTGAAAAAAACAGTAAAACTACTTGAAGTTACTTTATAGAATGCACCGGAAGTAATTTTTCTGAACCAAACAAGTTCACGAATTCTATACTGAAATACAATGACAGATTATTTGCAGTTGTGAATTATATCTTTCTCTGCAATAAATTCGAAATAAATTTCCAGAAAATATAGTAATAGATATATATATAAACACAAAAATCGATAGCCGCCGTGACCACTACTTGAAGCCGGATCTCTTAGTTGCGTGCTAGGTATGCTATCCATTATACCAGCACGGCACGTCCAATTCTCTGTGTGTATAGAATGTTCCTCTCGCTTAGACCCACTTCCAGCACCTCCTTGCTCGTTACGAGGTCTAGGCACTCCACACTGCATGAGGAGTTTCTAAGCTGAGTAAGCTTTCTTCTATCGTGCAGTGTTCAAAAATAGATGTTATGCCTTATATTAGATGAATTTCGCACGAGAGTAGATGTTAGACGTTTGTCCGGGATGTCCTCCAAAAACCGTCGGCTGTGTGATGGTAAACGGTATTCAGGTATCCAAAATTCATTCCTGAACAAAATCACATTTGTTCATTATATTACATTCTGTATGGGATAAGATAAATCATAAGTTTAAAATAGAAGGTTCGTGGTGGTCCTGTCACCAGGGGCCAATTGACAAACTGCCGTTTGGAATTTAAATTTTGTGTAAGGTGAAAGGGGTTGCGTCATGATTCCTTTGTTGAGTAAGACCTATAGATTGATTACTAAGTTTCGAACTAATTAGTAATGTGTTGTAACTGCGGGGATTCTTTTTGTCCCCCAACACATATACATACACAAATACCATTCATGGATAAATCATGTTGCGGTTATGTAAACTAACGCTCTGTACCATGACTTGTGTATTGAAGTGTTCTTTCACTGCATGTAAACAGAGTACACTTCATTTAACGACTTTGAAAGGCATCTAATGATATTGGTAATGTTTGTTTACTACTGTACTTAATCGTTATTAGCGACATGCAGCGCATCTCCCACTGAGCTGTTAATTCTAGCAATTTACATCGTCTTTCCAGGCAGCGAGATCAATTAAGCGTCCCATCAGCACGACGAGGGAACGAAATAGAGTTCGCTCTCTCTTTCTTGTTCATTTTCTCTCATCCTCTCTCTTTTTAGTTTCTCTCTCACTCACACAGCTTGTACTTTCCTCTTCTTCTTCCCGGTAACACCATGAGAAGAAGTTAAGTTGAAAACGAGCGAATATACTTCTCGGATGATCAAATCCTTTTTAACTAAAGAAGTTTTTTTTTTCTCAAGAAAATAAAAATAAATAGTTCCATTTGTTCTCGGCATCCTCGGAGTTTTACGCTAGAATTCTCTTTGGTAGGTCATAATTTCCGAAGTAGAATCTTTCGTCTTTTTTCTTTTCATTGATCCATTTCTTTTCTAGCTTTTTATTTTTGTTGTTCCTCCTCCCTCACAGATCTAGGTCTCACGAAAAGGAATCGTAGCACGAGACTCTTCACACACAAAAGAAAAAAAGGGTATATAGACTTTCTTGCGCAGATAGTACGTTTGATTTTCATGATTTATTTGTCTATCGAAAATAAATTTAAGATTCTCAGTCTTTTTCTTTTCACCGGCGCCCTGCAAAAGCTGTCAATTCAGTTCCATCCGCCTCCCATCAATTTATGGGACCAGAAGAACTGGGAGAAGTTTGCACAACAATTTAGTGCAATAACAATTTTTTTTAGTTTAGAATTTGAAATAGTTCAGAATTCAAACAAATATTTGTTCTTACGTACTTTTATATGCGTAATATTGCTGAAAATACAAGGCAGTTGACGTCTTGGGAATATTCTCTTGATTATTTATTTTCTTCGTAATATATCTACGTACCCTCCATTCTAGATACTGTTCCAAAGTAAACAGCATAGTAAAATATCCTTCTGCATACCAAATCGAACTTGCAGGTAAGATACATTATTACCTTTCATGTTTACCATATTCTAGAACGATAGTCACTTTATTCGCTGCTACGAATTTCCTCGGGCCGGGATAGAGTATAAATAGAGGTTGTCGGCAAGGGCCTAGTTTCTAGGTACCATTTCGGCGTTTACCTGGCGTGACTGAGGAAAAATGCGTGGAAATACCTATCAGGATAGACAGCCGCTGGAGCTTCCATTTGTAAGCCAACGCTGTCCCAACTGAACAACGGCCGCTCAATTGTAAATTCATATTCCAATTAAAGACCATAAATAAAATTCAATTCGTACCAATAGACATTTATACTCGGTTGAGCTCCTGCGTAACCATGTGGTTTCCGCGCTCGCCTTCGGTGCGAGGGGTACCGGGTTCGATTCCCGGCGGGATCTCCATTTCATAGTAACATTTCAAATGCCCATATCCACATTGCTGGTGTGGGTTGGTTTCAGGAAGGGCATCCGACCGTAACACATCTACCAAAAACAAAACCTGTGGAATATGCTGACCCCATCTCTCATTTGGAAAAAACAGCGGAGACAATACAGACATTTATACTCGGTTCTCTAAGCATTATAAAACACGAATTTATGTATTTTTTCGTGCTGTCCTTTTGTTTCCTATTAATTAGACCGTGGATCTTTATGTTTGTTCCTTAGTTCCTTATTGAAAATGAAGAAATGAGAAATAATGTAAGGTTCATGTTAAATTATACCAAAATCCACAAATTTGATAATCCCTAAAAATACCAATTTCAGCGTTACTGCCTATTTTTCACAGAACATAATTTCAACTAAGAACAACAATCTAACCTAACATTTTAACAGGAAACAATCCAGTTGAGAGTGGGTGTAAACGGTGTAACTTTAACCCACCGCAGGTCTACCGGAACCAAAGATATAAAAATTAATTTAAAAAGATTTTAAAAACAGTTTTTTTTTAAAGATGGACTAAAAAGTAAAAAATAATAAATTGAATTAATCTTATGAATCGGAAAATAAAAGCGTAGGTGCTCTTGCTTCCCTTATCATAAAATCATGATATCTAAGAGCACCCACGCTTTTATATTCCGATTCATGATTAATTCATTTTTTTAATTTTTAGTCCATCTTAAAAAAGCGTGTTTTCTTTAAAAAATCCTTTTTAATTATTTTTATGTATAATAGATGAATATTAAACTCCCTGCGAGATATGCAACCCAAACTTCACACAATAGATGCGGCGTTACGTGCATGTAAGGATAATTTCCAATTATTTTATTAATTAATTAATTTATTACAGTTAATTGGATTATTCTGTCGTATATCTAATGATTGAATATTGTATTGTTATCGGAAGCAAGCAAGTTTTACGAAATTTGAAAGAAATCGGATGATTGGAAGTGAGTTAAAAATCAATTACAAGATTTGTACCAGAGATGATTACAGAGCAAGTTAATATAAAGCGTATAATAATAATAAAAAACATCTCGTTCATTGAGGCCAAAAGATAACATACTTATTTACGTGCTTAAGCAGAAACATAAATAAAATTGAGAAAATTCAAAATAATAGGGAAGGTTGTAGAGAAACAAGAATAGCTAAAATGTTCTAATTTATTCTATATTGATAATGACATGCTGCAAATTGTTTTAAAACCCAGTTAGAATACTTCTGAAAGTGAATTGGAATATTTGGATTTAGAATTGAATGAGCCGATCGATTCGCCTGGAACTACGCCACCCGCCGTGCACCTATATTCAAAATTGATTTTCGGTTTGTTTTGTTCAATTTTCGTTCTAGGTGAATATTTGAAACAATACCAATTCCCCGTGGAATACTTTATAGCTTTGCAGTTCCTTTATTTTATCTATAGCTTTGTCCTAGCTTAACAAGAAAATCTCGACGTTATACAATAGTTCGTTTCTCACTACTTGTTTATTAAGATTGTTTACTTTCGCTGGTAGAACTTGTTCACAAAATTTTGCATAGAATATATATCTCTATATATTATAAAGAGGGGCTCCATAGTCTAGTGGTTAGAGCGTTGGACTCATGTCCGCGGTTCAATTCCCGGCTGGAGTCCCACTTTCGGCGTCCACCCAGCGTCATGAGGCAAACCGGGGGAGTCATGTGTATAAAGACGTGACGACCATACTGGGTCTAGAAAGCCACTGTTCGTGGTCAGGTGCATGCAGTGGTGACCACACAGCCGTCACTCAGGAGGTGGACGCAGCTCCACCAAACACGGACAGATGGCGTTGGGGCAGGCTGAGGGCCTGTCGGCCTGTCACGCCAGTGGTTAAAAAGTACGATAAACGAGAATGTGAGAGGACTGACAACGATTTCATCCATTCAGATGATTTAATCTAACATAAAACAAAATGATTTGTATTTGATCAGTGAAAATTAAAGAGAAGTTTGGTACTAAATTTTAATGGGTTCACTAATCTACACAGTAGATAATTTAGTTCAGTTTTATGTTTTTTGTTCCAAGTCAGAGTTATATCAGGTATTTGAGAGTAAACATTTCCAATGATTTGTAAGCTGTAAAGTAATAATAAAACTTGAAAACAACAATTCATGTAATATTTTTTTCCTTGTGTGTGTGTTTAAATTTAGACATCAGCCATCCAATACTGAAAGAACCCAGCAAGATAATAGTACAATCAATGTGGCTCCTCTTTTCACTTTAATGCCATTTTTCTGAGACAGAGAGAGAGAGAGAGAGTAAAATGTCGTGTACTCATACAATAAATACAAGATAAAATGCAACACTTTTAATAAAAAAGAGGGGGGGGAAGATAGCTGACCTTGAAATATATGAGTTATATGTGTTCGTTAATAGAAAGTTTCCATATCATGTTGACATTCTAAAAACTACAAATCAAGTTTTTCCCATTCTGAGTGCATGCAGATATTAACAATCATTTATGTATGATGTGTGTTTTAATTAACGCGGTGACCTAATTAAATTGCATCTTCCTATTGTCATTTCACTTTTTCGTAGAATTTCTTCTGCAAATGCAGAAATGTTTTCTTCTTGCTGTTAATAAATTTCAAATTCTGCGTTTGGAATACGAAGGTTAGTGTTTAGGGAGTGAAAAGAAGTTATTTTTAAATATAGTCGTACATATAATATTTTTTGTCTGTGTGTGCACGTGTGTTTTTATCAGATCCATTTTGTAATTTTTTTGTGAGTTACATGAAAAATACAACAAAGTGATATCCGATTTACACTATTCATGGGTATCCACACACCAAAATTAATCAAGTTGGAGCAAAGCAGATATTTTTGTTTAATCATGCTTTCCTACCTGGGGGGCGTGGAAAACTTTCAAGGGGGGCGCAGGCGACTGACGGAAAGTAACAAAATTAACACATGAAAAACGAAAGCAATAGATTTTCAGTACAGAACAACTACCGGCACGTTATCTTGTACAAATTTCTCAGCGTCTGATAGGTTACAATTTGATCTTCTGTGCTTTTGTTTTACCTTCACAAACTTAGGTTTTTAAGAATAATGAGCTAGGAAAACGGTTCTGCGACTTAGCGTTTTAATAAAGAAAATTGAAGAAATTTACAATATGTCTGCTTGAAAGTATAATTACGGAGTGTGCAATTTATGCACTTTATCATTATTTCTTCTTTTTTGCTTCACTTGCTAAGTGATTTAACTGTAAAGTGTCAGATACGCTTCCAGAAGTATGTATCTTTAAAAGTATTCAATAAAAGTTCACTGAAATATTGTCTTGATATCCAGCAAAGTATTTGGAGAAGTGTCTTAAACGGATAGTCCAGTACCAAAATGGATAGAAGTTAGTGTGATGGCTGACACTGCCTTTGTTTTACGAGCTGTTTGATGTTTGGTGTAAAGCTCGATAATGCACATCTGAGATCACTGTCCATGTCCAAACGGTTGCGAAACTTTGATTTTATTACGACCAATGTTGAAAATCCTGATTCACACAGGTAAGTGGACGAGAATTGAATGAGGACTTGTATCGCTTTATTTGCCACTTGTGGATACACGAGAAGAAAACAAACCCAAAATTGTTCCAGAGGCATTGAATGAAATTGTTCTTTGCCACTTGAATCACACTGTAACTCAGTAAACTCCTCCTGAATCTCGTCTGGAACATCAACGGTGAAAGGACTTCTTGTAAGTTTGTACTGCCAGTCGTCCACACACATGTCCGGAAAATAGCGTTTGAATTCATCATGAGGCATGTCCAAATGTGTAATGATAGTGTCTCTCCACTCCGCTAGATGACACTCGTTGTTGACAAGCGTTTCATTCAACCGAGGAAATGATGAAAAATTGGGTGTATGAGCAGTGTTCGAAGTGGGAAAGAAACAGAGACGGTATGTTTTCCTAATATTTGCCTAGACAAATCAGAAATTGATATACGTAAGAACACGTATAGCAAGTGTTTCAGTAACGGTATGCGTTTAGCTCTCAAAAACCAGAGCCGGTATGCCTACCGGTGCATACCGCCTCACTTCGACCAATTTTATATATATAAATAATAATAATAAATCACAGCCATATTCAATCCACTAGTGGATGAGGCCTCCCCGAAGGGATGAGTTGGTCTACTGCTCCCACGCTGACCAGACGGGTTGGGAGAGGAGAGCCGAAGCTCTCACTGTGATCGCCACTGTCTTTTATTCACAGCAGCTCCCCAATTGTCCTCACGATGCTGAGTCAACACCGAAATTTTTTAGCTCCCACCGGGAAAATATATATATATATATATATATATATATATATATATATATATATATAATATTAGTTTTTGGTAAAATATATTTTTATTGTTATAAAATATATATATGTCTAGTTTCAAACTCGATAATTGTCAGGTAAGGAGTGTAAGAAATGTACAATTGAGGGAAGTAATTGCACAGGACCGATTCCGACCGTAGATTTATTATTGTTATCAAAATTAACAACACATTTAAATACCATATTCTATTACAAATTTAATAAGAAATACTAAAAAAAAAAGACAAAAAAAACAAACATATTTTTTCAATATAAATAATATACCGGTGTAAACTACATTCGTAAATACGTGTCTTAAGATGTCAACAACGTATAATACTTGATAGTTTCACCAATTTTCTGTCGGGTTATTTGTTACGCTCTCATTTTGTTTCGAAAAAGCCGCTGATCACAAAACGAACGTCGTGTGTTGTGGAATGTAAACAGAATTAAGATTCCAGAGCATTTTTTTTTTTTTTTTTTTTTTGTCAGATAAATACATACGTTAGTAATTTATTTACAGTTGGTTTCTTTCAAATTTGCCGTTTTTCAAGTGGTGTATTTTTATTTCGATAGATAATGCTGTTGCACTAAAATAGTGTGCGAAACCATTTACGTTATTCCAAATTACCAAAAATTATTGTGGAGGGTGGTGGTTGATTTTTCTCGATTTATGAAGGGGGTGCCATGCCAAAAAGGTTGAGAACCTATGTTTTAGTGCCTACTAAACTCAGATATATTTATGCATGCTTCGTAATACTGCGTTGTGTTCATTTGATATGCGCACAGCCCACACGCGATTGGACTTGCTTTTTTGTTGTGCTACTAACCTAAGTATTCACCTTTACCCGACAACCCATATTGCCTGCCAGATGGTTGTCGTTCGAAGACTGGTTCATAACGACTTCTCATCAGAGTTTTTCTCTGACTCTTGAGACCAAAGTCCGCTACTTGGCTCCAGTACATAGCTATTTCTTAACCAAGTTGGTAGAACGATATACTAGGTTCACGCCGATATTAGGGACCTTAAGGTTAATGTAAAGCAACAATCTCCAACAAAAGATGGATATGTCTAATGTATTTTTATCGTTGGACGAAATTTCAATGCTGCTTCTACAAATTCAAGCCTACAAAGTCATAACTTTCAGGAAAGAAAGTTCATAACCAATTCAAGAGTTCGATGAATGCCGATTTTTAATTTTCGTTTTTCTTCATTGTTGTAATCGTTTTGTTGTTGTGAATATCAAAACTTATAACAATGAAGCTCTTTCAACAATGAAGAAAACCGAAAATTAAAAATCGGCATTGACCGAACCCTTCAATTGGTTATGAACTTTCTTCCGTGAAAGTTATGACTCTGTAGGCTTGAATTTGTCGGAGCAGCATTCAAATTTCATGCAACGATAGAAATGCATTAGACATATACGGAGGTAGTGCTGCCATCTTTTGTTGAAGATCGTTGGTTTACATTAACCTTAACCGGAGATTTAATCCGTGACCATACGCGCCAAAAGCGAGAGTCGTAACTACTATCCTGGTGAGAAGCTCATTCTTGGAGTATATAGACAAAGCGCCGTAGCTCAGTGGTAGGGTGTTGGTTTAACCAGAAGATTCTGGGATCCATCCCAGAGCGACTGTCACACCAGTTAGATGTCGGAATGGTTTCTTCAGCTTAGACTCTGGCCGACTCTTTCTCCTCCCCTATTCCGGTTTCAGCTATAGGAGTCTCTAAAGGCCATGAATTGAGTAAAATAGAACTTCAAATGTAAGTATGCAGGGCGGGCCAAACAAACTATATCAGTTTTGGAAAACAATAATACTGCCTCGAAGGAAAGATGATGAATAATTGGAATTAAGTCAAATTGATTTTGTTCTCCGTCCCACAGCATATACGAGTACAGGCTGTAACACAATTCATCTCATAAACTTCACAGATGAATTCTTATAACAAAACAAGAGAAAAGGTTATCTGTACATTTCTCTATCTCGGCGACATTTTCGACATAGACTACAGGGGAGCCGTAAGTCCAATTTTGGTCCAAACGTGATTAATTCAGTTTTGTGCAGTATTCGGAAGGCCTCACATAATAGTTGCATGATTCTTGTTGTAAATATGTTCAATAAAGTAAAAAAAAAAAAAAAAGTCTGTTATGTAGTTTGTCTATTTTCTATATGAAAGGAAGTAGTTTTTTTCCTCTTAAACAAGGATTTCTGACATACATGGTTCTGGCTCTCAGAGATACAGATACAAAGTTTGATTTGATACTTTACTACGTTGCTTTGGTGGACATTTTGTATCCTATAGTGAAACGCAGAATATAGTGTTCTAAACCATGAAGATACAAAATGAAATGTGGAAACTAAACTTTTCCAACGTATATTATTTATAATATATTAATATGTAGTAAATATTACAAGAAATGTGACTAGAAATCGAACCATAAAGACTGAAGGAGCAAAGACATGGTTCAAGAAGGTCACCAAGGTCAAGCACACAATGGTATTTGCAGAGAGTTCTTTGCCAACTCCTGTTTTAGTGCCATAAGCATTGTTTGATCACACGTTTCCAATTTAACAAGACAAGCATTTGATAAACTTAATATTTTTGTTGTTGTCATAGATTGCCGAAACTGTATGTACATAACTTCGCCGCAAAACCATATCCAAGTCCAGTCACTTGTCGCACTGTGGGCAACGGTTTTCTTTCTATAGCATCTTCCACAAACACACCATTGGTATTCCACAGTATTTAGCCATCCATGTTGACACTTTACACCACTAACTCAACCTTTCTGTGACAATCCAATACAGAAGAATTCTTGGAAATGCACGGAAATTTCCTAAGAAACTTTCGCAACGGTGTTTACGTTCGACTTCGGGTGCGTGAACGAATTCATAATGTGCCTTCATTGTCTCTCGCGTTCATGCTTATCTGTGCCGTCGAGATTCTTCATCTTGACTTGACTTGGCTTTTATTTAAGACCTTTAGGCAACTTTGTGGACGTGCGGCCGATCGAGATTCTTAATCGATTGCATCAGGAATATAATGCCAATATTGTGGGTAACGGCTCTGTGAGATACTTGTACAGAAAATTCAAAACTCAGAGTTTTATGGGCAAATAGTATAACTTAAGGCGTAATTATATATATTTAATATACATTTCATGCCCACACACACCTTGGACCCCCCGCCGAAAGCCCTTCGACCCTTTCCAAAACCAAATTCAGGATATGTGCCTGGATGGAGCCCTCCAGCTCATGAATGAAATGTGGTTGTAAGCCACTGAGAGCGCCGTTCGTGGAAATGTGATGCAGCCGTGCCCCTCACTCTTTGCTTTTCAAAATTTTATTTTTAACCAGTCAATTGGAGCTTGATAGAAGGGACTATATCGAGAAGTGCGTGTCAAAAGCAAATTATAACGTAACGTTATACAACATATATATAAACTAGCTTCTGAACTCATATGGTAAAAGAAATTCAAGTTCTTCTGGGGAAAAAAAAAAATTATTTTGTCCACATCTACAACGCAATTTTGGTTTAGAAGTTTTAGGTAACATCAAAATCACATTTCAGCGTGGACGAGATCTTAGATGGGAAGAAAGGTAAAATTTGTATTAAACGAACAATTTTGAGATTATCATCATCTTGAGTTATAACTAATTTCAGACATTTCCCGCTATTGTTTCAGTATGATAAAAGTTGGCATTGATGACTGGATTTATAGTGAATATAAATCACGAGACGAAACTGTTAAGAAAAATAATAAATAAATAAATAATAATAATAATAATAAAAATAGAACAAGTGTGTTCGTACTTTCTTTGCTCTTGAAGATTCACCCCCTTTCCGAATTCAATGGCCCTCCGTTCCCTTCCGTTGTGCTACGTCCCGTTCACTTCCGTTATGCACACTTATCCGAATTAAATAAGTGTTTAAAATTTTAACCACAGATGTCACCCAAGTCTGCAAACAGCTGAAAACCCTCCGCGCGTAATGTGGGTGAGTATTGGGTAATGCGAAATCAAGGTAGTTTGACGCGAAGTGAATAAGGCAAAAAGCAACATGGATGAAGATAGATGTAGGCGTAGAATTCCCATACTTGTAGGTATTCGGCATACATTAAATAACACCAGATGAATATTGATAGCTATTCGAAGGATGATCACAATTCTGAAGGTTATTCTGAAAGTTTTTGCAAGATAAGTGCGTCTCGTTGTATTGCGTTTGTATTTTTTACTTTACTATTTGACTGCTGTGTAAACAAGATATTTCACAAAGTTAAAAATAACAGTCCGAAATATGATCTCGATGTTGTCAAACAAACCATTAAAACACTTCACAACAAACGGTACCAAAACAGTGCAAGTGACATATCCGTGGGACTTTCTCCTTTTCCCAGCACGCTTCGAGATATTAATTGAAAAAAATATACTAAATTAGCAATTCATTAGCAATAAATTAATCATAATGGTTCAATGAAATGGTCTATTTGCAATTCATTGTCAAGGTTACTTTTTCCTCACTGTTGTCACTGAAGCGTAAACGTGTTGTTGAAACGATAAATTTTAAAACAAAATGAAAATTACTAAAAATAATACTTAGGCCCATTAAACCATGCATTATTATGTTTCTGATAAGGGCTTTATTTTTATGACATCTGCCTTAACTTATTTCCACTCAAGTATGGCGGAAGACAAGCAACAAAGCAGATATCAATCAAAGAAGTTTTCTAATTAGTGCATTGTGTTATATTTTCCCTTTAAAAAATGCAGTGACCTACAATTTAAGCCATGTATGTTAGATGTTTTCTTTTTCAATCTTAAAGATAGTTTTAAAAGCACGTTAAAATTTCCCAGCTTTCAGAAATTGTGATAGCAATTTAAGAAAGTGTAGAAGATAATAATTATCAGAAAAGAGACTGAACTTGTTTATAAATGTTATAAGAAATAACAGGTATATATATCTAGGAAAATTTTAAAGGAAACTAGTAATTTGAATGATTAAACAATACTTGCTTATGAATGAAAAATGTGAAATGTCAAGAAATCGTAAGATGATGCTGAGAATGAAGGTCAAATTTAAGATAAAAAACACTGAAATTGCTGAACAAGACTATATTATTCGTAAAAAAATTACACGTAACGTTTCGACCTTCTAGCAAAGATCCTCATCAGACATACACTGTGTCTGTACAAAAAATTACACACATATACAGATGCTTATCAGAATAATGGAAACACCTGAACGAAAGTGCAACTTACCAGATTAATATGGTGTCGAGCCACCTTTCGCCTTCAGAACAGCCTTGATGCGACGTGGGATGGAGGCATAGAGGTCGTGAATGGTAGCAAGTGGAATATTACACCATTCCTCGTGCAGGGCAGCGGCCAGTTCTGTGAGAGAGGATGGAGGTGGAAATCGTCGCCGGAGTCGTGTTTCCAAGATGGACCACAGATGTTCAATTATGTTGAGATCTGGGGATTGGGCGGGCCAGGGGAGGTGTTGAACTTCATCCCGATGTTCCTCAAACCACGCTGCAACAACTCCAGCTGTGTGAATGGGTGCATTATCATCCTGGAATATGGCGTCATTGTCCGGGAACAACATCCGGACCATAGGATGCAAGTGGTCTCCTAAAATTGCGACATAATCGTTGGCAGTGATGCGTCCGCGAAGTGTGACCACAGGACCCAATGAAAACCATGATATTGCGGCCCACAGCATCACCGTGCCGCCGCCATGTTTCACAGTTGGGCGGAGACACTGCAGATCATACGCTTCTTTGGGCGTTCTCCACACATAAACACGGCCCGTGGTTTGGAATAGGGTGAATGGTGACCCATCCGACCATACCACACGTTTCCAGTCGTCAACGGTCGAAGTTGCATGGTCGCGGCACCATTTGCGGCGTGCTAAAGCGTTCTGGTCCCTGATGAGAGGTTTGGCCCGTGCAACACGACCCCGTAAGTTCATGTCATGTAATTCGCGGCGGACTGTGATTGTCGAAACAGGTTGGGGGAGGTGCTGATTGAGTTCCTCCGTCACTTGCGCCGCAGTGGCACGACGGTTCCGCGTGACAATGCGCTTTAATACCCGGCGTGCCCTGTCACTGATGCTTTTCTTCCGCCCACTGTTCCGCTTCCCCGATGTGGTTTTCCCGTGTGTTGTGTAGGCCGTCATCACCTTCTACACTGTCCCTGGCAACACACCTAACACACTAGCCACTGCCGTCACACTGCCTCCACATAACCGCGCACCAACAATTTGCCCTCTTTGAAACTCTGAGAGGTCTCCCATTTTACACTACCTCCGTCTGCTGCAGCCACTGCACACTCCTGTTCCACGACGCCTGACGTAGTATGGAGACCGACCTAACACCCCACCACCAGCAGTCCGGCGCTGCGGTCGCCACGACACCACTGCCAACCCATACATCTGACGTGTTGCCAACTACAGGTGTTTCCATTATTCTGATAAGCATCTGTAAATACAAGCCCAATAATCTACCTGCTCCCTCATTGGCCGAATCAAGCAGCCAATCAGAGACGGCCGATCAAGCAGCCTCCCCATTGGCCGGAACAATCAGTCAGAGACGCCATAAAACATCCCATGTTGTGGCCTGGGAAAAAGTGATGTGTTAGAACATGAAGATAGTATGTTTTCTAGAAAATGGAAGGAGGCCTGGTGGACAGAAAAAGAAGTAGATAAAAACTTAATGAACTGGACCAAAGGTTTTAGCATTAATAAAGAATGGAAGATTATTGTTGACAAACACAGAGATATGTATGTTAATTGAGGTGTTAGGGGGCTCTAAGTTTGTTTCATGTTGATTCTCTTTTGTTAACATGGGATGTTTTATGGCGTCTCTGATTGACTGATTGTTCCGGCCAATGGGGAGGCTGCTTGATCGGCCGTCTCTGATTGGCTGCTTGATTCGGCCAATGAGGGAGCAGGTAGATTATTGGGCTTGTATTTGTGTGTGTGTAATTTTTTGTACAGACTCAGTGTATGTCTGATGAGGATCTTTGCTAGAAGGTCGAAACCTTAGTGTAATTTTTTACGAATAATATAGTCTTGTTCAGCAATTTCAGTGTTTTTCATTGGAAAGTTTATCTGCCAGAAATAAATATATGTCGTCAATTTGCCTGTACTCTTGCTTCAATTTTACTTTCCTTATGCGCAGCAGATTAAATATATATATATATATATATATATATATATATATATATATATAATTGTGTGTGTGTGTGTGTGTTTGGTGGTGGGGTTCTATGTAGAGTGTGGGAGGGGTACTTATTGTGTTCATGTCGGGGGAATGGGTAGAGGGATGGGTTAGAATGGGATAAAATTAAACAATTTTTTTCTTTGTAATAAATGTTTTATTGTATTTTTATATCTATATGTGCGGGTATGTATCATGGTTGGGTGGAAAACAAGGCCTTAAGTTTGCCATGTTAAATAAAAGTCTATAAAATAAAGTTACGAATTTCTGTGAGTGAACTTTTAGGCTAGGCGCTGACATGCAGCACGTAGAACTTGATCCTCCAATGGCTAACGTGCTCTCACGTACACAACTTTATAAGCAGTTTAACCATTAGAGGATCAAGCTTTGACTGAAGTATAGCACAGTTAATATTTGCTTGTCTGCGCCTAACCTAAGATTGCACATTGTGTGATCTGGGTCGGTTGTAACTGAAATTACAGGTAGGCCTAGAAATGCTAGATGTGCTGATATCAAGCGTTGATCCATAAAGTAAAAAAAAGCTAAATCCTCACGACCCATATCATGTTATGAGACGACTTGAACGACAGAAAGATTGTGATAGTACGTACCCGTTCTCAATTTCCAGAAGTATCAATTTATCTGTATTCTGGAATGTGCTGCAAACCTGCTTTTGTAATAGACTATTTCGGTAGCAGGAAAGGTTTTGCGTTTTGATAAAGATCAAATGAATTTTATGGGCGGTAACAGCCCGTCCCGTCTTTGTGTCTGTTGAATTTTGAAGTACATGCTATCTCAAAGTAAGTTAATTTCATTTTTTTAAAAATAGCTTCCAAATATTTATAAATATTTAATGGTGGCATACAAATGGAGTAATTTTCAATATTTTAAGTTTTAAATAGAGTTAATTAAAAAAAAAACAAGCAGATCAGTGGCGGATCCAAAGGGGGTGGGGGTGGCAGATGGTCTATTTCAATAAAGCTTTGTTTGCGGGCATACCTAATTTGTCTAGACATATCAGCTTCTGAGGATATCGGATTCATATTGCATAATAAAACTTAGCAATATGCAGGGAATTATAAGTTTATACTTGTAAAAGTCATGTAGCAAGAAAATACGGAACATGTCCCTGGTCCATTCTTCAGAGCTGCGCTCCTTCCGTCACGAAAAGGCTACCTGTTCTTGAAGCAGATGGAGCCACTTGTTCAAAATTTCTCTCCAGAGAGGAACATCGATTTGATGTCGAAAATCGACGAACTCTTGTCAAGCAGCCATGCTATCAAGCAAGTAAGCAAACCAAACATCCAAGGAAGATGGTAGCGATAAATAACTTCATTCTGAATTCTGAATAAGGAATTGAGTATGGCCGTAATGTATGCTCTTATGCGTTCATTTCTGTGGCTTTATTCCTTTAGTTTCAATAAAACTGAAATGCTTGTACAAAATACAGCTGTAGACATAAAAATAACGTCTGAAGTTTGGTAGTGTTGAAGTTTAGCTGTACGGACTGATCATGATGATTAAAAATTAATGTGATAAATCGGCCGAGTGTCTTCATCGAAGACCTAAATAAATAAATACATGAAAAAGCATGGCAAAGCAACCTTACTATTTTCTTTGTGAGCATTGTCTCTTTTTCTCACGCAGGACCATAAGAATATCTTAATTAACTCTGTGTCCATACAGCTTGCTGGAACCAACGTAATTCATAATTGAAAACTATAATAATGAACGTATATGTAAAAAAATAATAATAATAATAACATTGTATAATTAATACTCGGTTCGCACTGCTAGTACGTTGGCATGAGAGCAAGGACAGTTTTTGTTTTTAAGTACTATATTTCAGGAGACATGTAAACGTGACCTTCACAGTTCAGTATAATGTTATGAAGCTCGTATGTTGTACTTAATAAGCACGGGTGTAAAATAATAAAAGAAATATTGTATATTTGTTATATAAGTGGAACAAGGTAAAGATTAATATAAAGTATGAAGTTCAAGACCACATCCTAATTGAATTACTGTCCTTCTTTTGTTTTCCGTTTTTAATAAAATAGTATTTTCTTTCGAGATACTTGTAAATTAGACAATTTTAGTGCGAAAAAGTCATATTTTGAGGAACGAAAAAAGAAAAGTTACCTGTTCTGGTTGTTATGGAGCAAGTTTTACTTGCGGAAGTGATAACGAAAATATATCTCACAAAAGGAAAAACAAACTAATTGAGCATAACCAGTTGTTTTTCGTCCCCACTTCACTCTTTCGCCCTTCTGTTTTTTTTTATCATTGCTATTTCTGTTGTCAGTTCATACGGAAATCTTTGCACCGGAAGATGTTGAGAACGGTGTTACAAGACAAAATCTAGCTTTGTACTTTTACTGTTTTCTGTGTACTTCTCATTTCAAGGTCTCTGTCTTGTCTTTTTTTTCCTTTTCATTATTATTTCGCACGTTATATTTCCCATGAGGTTGCGGCTTTTCACATGGAATATCGCCCCCATCACTTTCATCCACTGTTTCTCTCTCTCTCTCTCTGTAATGTAATTTGCTGACGTCCCTAACTAAATCACATGATATGCAGGAATATGTTATTTCTACAAGTGAAATACTTTCCTTTGTTGTTATCTGATTATGTAATGCTTGATATTTAAAATTCTCTTTTGTTCTGCCTAGACCCTAGAGGAAAGGCGTTGGTGTGCAAAAGCCTTTACGCCTGCTAACAATAAATAATATAAACACACAAAATGCCACGTCATTCATAAGTAAGTGACGATAATAGTTCCAGTTCTTCCAGAATCCTTGTAAGACGTAGGACGCCATGTTTTTCATTCGCAACCTCACAAATCCAAAAGAGTTGTTTGTACTTGTTTGTGGAAATACGACGTTACTTTTAACAACTCCACAATACCAGTCGAACTCACTCGACACTTCAGTCCGTAGCTCAGTGCGTAGAACATTGGCTTTATATTGGGAAGGTACTGCGATCAAACTCAGCGGCCGGCCAATGAGATTAATATTTATCGATGTTTTTTTTCTGTCATGGCATCTTCAGAGCGCGTCATGGCCTATTTGCCTTATCCTAGGGCGAGCCCTCCTCGCGCCCCCCCTCTAAACGTTTTTCTAAATATTTCAAAAACTAAGAGAATACTATTAAAAATGTAAGCGCATAGCGCACTAGAACTTACAAATTACTATGAAATGCAATGGACAGCGATCTCGAGTTTTTGTCTATTGATAAGTGATACATTTTTTTAAAGATATGACGTCATTATTTAATTGAAGTCTCAGCACTCATCAATCGAAAACATTTCGAGATCGCTGTCCATTCTATTTCATAGTAATTTGTAAGTTCTAGTGCGCTGTGCGCTTACATTTTTGAGAGTTCTCTTCCTAGTTTTTGATATATTTTGAAAAATGTTTAAAATGTGGGAGTTGGAGCGCGAGGAGGAGTCTTAAAGGACACAAGCCACAAATGCAGTATCATCACTGCAAAAGACTGCTAACACACACACACAATTTAAATTCCCCTCCCCCACTTTTTTTGTTACCTTTACATATTCATCGTTAGCGCACTTTACGTAGCGCACTGTTCATCTGTGACGACTACGGCGGAAGAAATACAAGTAAGAAGCGAAACGCATCTTCATTTTTCTTTCAGTCACAACGTTCAACAAACAATATTTCCAATCCTCCCAACCAACAGCGAAAGTGCGAAAACATTTACAAGTGACGACAAACTAAATTATTCAGCTATGGTTGTCGACAAACGGAAGCATATGTAACATATGTACTTTATACATATCATAGATTCAAAATAAACTGGCTGCTTCACTTACCACACAACACATTAAAGTCAAAATTGTGTGAAGTTGATGAACGGTGCTTTTACTCATAACAAATGGAACATTGCCTTTCATTTTTTTTTACTATACCTCCCGCTCAAAAATAAGTGTGTATATGGGGAGAACTAAAAAAAAAAATATGAAAGACTCGTTATGGCTGCCTGAGTTACTAGGATCAAGAAAGAAGAATGTACGAAAGAGAAAAATGAAATATACACGGATAGCAACAAAACTCATACTGACGGCAGTCGCGGGTGTGGAGAACCATTGGGTTTATATAATGTGTAGGATATAATATGTTACCCCCTAACTGGTTAGTCGGGAAAATGCTGTTATAAATAGAACGTAGCAATAAAAACCAGCTTATTTTTATGAGCGGTAGATACCCATCTATCTATATATATTGTGAGTGAAACCGTTTTATTTCCAACGCGGCTCCCCCAGCTTGAGTACGAAGAGAAGTATGGAAACTCGAGGAGTGAGAATTTTATTATTTTTTTATTCCGTCCGTTTTTTTTTTTTTTTTTTTTAATTTTATTTAATACAATTCCGCTATCCTAGTAGCTTTTCTAGTTTAATGTTGAAAATTTTCGTGTAGAGAATCAGTGGTATTACAACTCTATTAGATTGCATTTCACTCTCCTGTCATTGTCAAGTTAGAAATTAACAACCATGTCATCATGATCACCAGTAGTTTTCTGCCTAGAAAGGGCAGATCCTTCAAGATATTTGCTAAGCACTCTCCAATCTTGCGTTTTCCGCTTTGTCTTAGCGTACGATTTATCTTCATTTATGCTGTCAAGACTTTGTATTCTTCCTCTTTTTCCTCGTACCATCTTTTAGTATTCAATCTTCGCATCCAATGTTCTATTCTATTTAGTTTCCTATTCTCTGTTGTTTCCAGTATTGTTGTTTTCTTGCCTTTTATCTTCAACACTTCCTTGATACGCATCTTGTGTGTCTAGCTGTTTTTTTTTTCATTCTTCTCAATATCTGCATTTCGAAGACTTCCAATTTTCTTTCGTCACCCTTTCGTAGTTTTTTAATTTTATTTAAGGCTTTTGGGCAACTTTGGCTCAGGCCATATGGATAATGTTGGGAGGATTGGTGAAATAAAGTGGAAGGAAACGTACTCCGTGTGTTTATTGTAAGAGAGATACAATATTGCAGTTTGATGAAACAATATTGCAGATGTAGGTTGAGGGACATGTGTTAGGAAAAGTGATGGTGGCCATCTAGGTAGTCATCCAGGGAGAGGGGAAATCCAATATGGCCGCCGGAACACTATTTCAAGCATGTAAATTATCATTATCTTAGGAACTGTTTCGCATAAAGCCCTCACTGTGGTGTTAAATTGTAGAGTTTTCGTTTGCAATATAGTTATAAAATGATCATTATTAATTGGGTAATCCATCTGGGCCATGAGGAAGGATGAATCCAATATGGCTGAAGAAACAAATCATTTCTAACATACAAGCAACCACATCTTAGCAACTATAGCGCCTAGAACTATGATTTCGGTGTCAAATTGTAGGGCTTCATTAGAAAAGTGGTTATCAAATGATGGTAACCACTTAGGTAGTGCTAGCTGGGTCATGAGGGTGAGTGAATCCAGTATGGCTGCCAAGATAAGTCATTTCTAGCATACAAGCAACCATATATTCAGAGCTATTGCACCTAGAGGTGTGATTTTGGCTTAAAATTCTCAGGTTTATTGTGATTTATATACGAAGTAACATAATAAAATAATACATTTTTAAAATTTAAGATACCATGGTCGAAAAATTGAAAATATATTATACAAGCAAAGGAATTCGCAAGCATATTCTCTTTAGTCTTTTTGCAATAACCACTATCTTGAAAAATGTCGACTAAAATTCTGTTTGGCTTCATCTAAGCGTAGAGTGTAAGCAAAACTGTTAGAGCTATTAAAAAAATAGTCGATATTTGAAAGAGAGTAGCAACTAAATTTTAGCCGCCGCTGCACATTGAAGGGGGAGATTTTACGAAAAATTATAGAACCATTTTTGTAGCTAATTTTGCTCTACAATTTTCATCAGGAACAGCTTTAACGCACGTGCTGCCGTTTACGATAAATTAATTATTTAAAAAAAAAATAATAATAATTTTGGCCGTCATTTTCCAAGATGGCTGCTACACCGGTCAGAACTGGTCGAGTCAAGTCGGAGCTCACTATATGCTCGAGTCAAGCCGAGTTGACGCTCACTATATGTTCGAATCGCTGCTCAGAGAGACTCACGCTGCGACTCGGTTACAGTGAGTCGAGCTCGAGCGACGACTCGACTTGAGCGTTAGACTCACCACTCAACCCGAGCGGATTGTTATCCCTAGTTCCTAAGCTGTTATCGACCACGTCATCCAAGCTTCTTTAATTGTTTTAGACAATGCTTTACTTGAAAACAGTACAAAGGAAATTGTGTTTTTGATATGAGAACAACTGTCCATGACGTTCGTCTTGCTTCCTTCAAATAGCATCTAATGCGAAAACAGAATCCGTAACTAACTCACAACCAGAGTGCCAGTAACGGAGAAGTACAATGTATTCTCCTAAATTGAGGAGGGTGTAACAATATCATTTGTACCCCGCCTCAACGTTTATGCTTCGTCTATTTGCATATGCAAATGCAAATTTCAGCGATTTTTTTTTTCTTCGGGAAATGCGTCTTACATATACAAATATATATATGAATCATTTATATAAACATCTTGCACATTTCAGAGCCAAAGTGATTACAGACGAACGTCAAAATAATAGATGTGAGGAATGCGCTGAGCATGCTTGAAAAATTCTGTATACTGAGAGATAGGGCGTAGCCACGGGGAGGGTCCAGGGGTCCGGACACCCGCCGAAATTCCTATTTCTATGCAGAAATCAGTATAAATGTAGACATAATTATGTACGTATACATACAAAGCCTTGATCCCCCGAAAGAAATTGGCGGACCTCCTCCGAAACGAAACTCTCGATATGAATTTCTGCCTACAGAAGTTAATTAAATATAGTTTTGAACAAAAACTGTGATTACGTAACTATGGTGAAAGTATGTGATACTTAGACATGCAGATGTAATACACTGCAGATGATCTTCAGCTGAAGTGTCAGATATTGTTGGCCTTAAATATCGTCCAATTGTATCTAGTGAAATAGAATAAGGTTTTTTTTTTCGGAGTAGGAAAACATTCTTGCGGAAAACAAAAGTTTCAAGTTTGAAAATTTAAGATACCGTGTCGTAGTGAAATGCGATCTTGATCTGTTAGTGGTGTTTTTCCTTTCATTCAAAATACAGCTGTATTCAAAATATGTTTTGCTCCCTGCAAGTGTATTTGAATATGTAAACAAGTGTATGTATTTGAGATTGGAAGTATTAAAAGAGGCCATTTTTACAAAACATGAAGGCTTTTGCAGCATTTACAAGAAGCTATAAAGTGCTTTCTAAAGTGCATATTTTGCTCATTTTAGTGCATATTTTAGGTATTTTAAGGGCATAACTATCCGGGCCCTAATTATCATACTTTATTATATCTGAATTGGAAGATGGACGACAAATGTACTACACTGGATTCCTAGAGAAAAGAGACGACCGAGACGATGTCCAAATGCAAGATGGGTAAATGAAATCAAACGTTTTTCAGGAGCTGCATGGATAAGGATTGCATCAGACCAAGATATATGGAAAGAAAAGGGGGAGACCTTCATCCAGCAGTGGATAGAAAATGGCTGAATAGGATGGTGATTATTACATCTGAATATTAGTAATTAATGCACCACTAACTTTGAATTTCGGTAAAAATTTCTTTCATTGATGTAAACAATAACTTTTTGGAAATGGTATGGGATAAATTCTAATTTTAATGACAGGAGAGCTATTGTTTAAAGATTTTCTCCTGTCTGGTTCTAATTGCATCTATTGGAAAGCACAGAAGCAGTAACAAATTCACAACCACCAAAACTCCGTTTTCACTTTTTGAAAATCCGAATTACATCATAGTCCACTCATTTTCTGTTCTCATGGACACGGGTTTAATTCCCGCCGGGGTCTATTGACCGGAGTGGTTCGGAACCCACTTCACCAAATACTGTATGTCGCGTCCTTAAAAGTTCACCAGCTCGTTTAGAACATGGTTGCTCTGGAAACAGTATCCCAATAATCAAACGCATAATGTTTTCATTCAACAACGCAAATTATGTAAAGCTCTCCTCTGTAGAGATTATGACAATTATATTGAATCTGTTTCATCACAGCTGTAACCAATCCTAAACGCTTCTGGTCTCTTATAAACTGCAGGCGACAAAACTCAGGTCCACCATCTCTAGTGTCATACAGTGAACGTACTGCTTCATTCAACGAAAGGGCTGATTTATTTAATGACTGCTTCTATGACAATTTTAATGCTTGTTCAGATCCTCCATTTTTTTCGGAAGTAAAGTCTGATGTAAAGTCCCACCTATCCAGTTGCCTAGCAGATATAAATACAACCCCTGCGGAAGTGTATCGTCTTTTAATCTCTCTAAAATCGCCCATGGCCTCTGGGCCTGACAAAATAAATGTCATATTTCTGATTAAACTAGCCCAACCATTATCTTCACCTCTCACCATTCTTTTCAATAGGTGCTTCTCGGAGGGTTATTTCCCGAACTCCTGGAAACAAGCAAACATTACTCCGATTTACAAAAAAGGTGATAAGTCATGTGCTAATTCATATAGACCTATTTCCCTTCTTTCTGCCCTCGGTTTAATTTGAGAAAAAAATTATCATATACAGGATTCAAAATCATGTCCTCCCATTTCTTTCTCCCTCTCAGCATGGCTTTGTACCGAATGGATCATGTGAAACCAACTTACCTGTCCTACTATCTCACGTCACGGATGCCCTAGCAAATAGACAAGAACTTGACGTCATATACCTAGACTTCTACAAAGAATTTGAAACCGTCAATCACAAACTTCTTATTCACATGCTTGCCTCCAGATTTTGTATTCATGGACCCTTCCTTCAGCTTCTAACTTCATATTTGACTGGCAGAGAACAACGTGTCGTCTTACCTGGTAGCACATCCAAGTGGCTCCCCATTTTTTCAGGTGTCCCTCAACGAAGCTCCTTAGGGCCAGTTTTATTTTCCCCTCTACGTTGATGACTTATGTGAACAGATAGACAATTCTTGCTCTGTACTTCTGTACGCTGATGACTGCAAAATTTTTTAAGATCATTAAATCTACAGAAGATACTTTATCCTTCAACCCGCTGTAGACTCTGTTGAAATGTGGTGCAATAATTGGTTACTGAAAGTCATCCTTGCAAAACTGCTGCAATGCGTTTCTCACTCAAAACCCATAACACAATACACATTGTACGTACACATTGTCTTCATCTAATATACCATGGGTAGACCATTACAAAGACCTGAGTATCATATTTGATGAAAAACTCAATTTTACTCCTCATATTGAATTCGTAACTTCTAAAGCACTCAAACTTCTTGGACTGCTCTGCAGGTTTACCGATATTAAAGATTTCAGAGCTCTTCGGTCATATTTTCTCACTTGTGTACTTCCTACTATTGAATACTGTTCATCTATCTGGTCTATGGCTTGTGAAACCAACTTATCGAAATTGCACGATGTCCCGAATTTCTTTACCCGCATTGTACAACACAGGGTACCCTACCTCCAACACAAATCTAACGTAGACATTTTGAATTCTCTTGACTTGAAAAACAAACATAGATACACGAAGAAAACTAAATGACTTAAAATTTCTTTATAAAATAATGCAGGGCACACTCAGGACCAACGACCTTCTTCCACTTTTTAACCTAAGAGTATTCAGAAAAAACTCTCGTTCACAACATCATTTCTACCTCTCGAAACCGATATTGTGTTTGGATCAGCGATCTCTTGTATACAGATTATCACATTTTTACAATATTCTTCCTTTGCCATCAGACTTCTCTCTCATTAAAAGTAAATTTCTAAAGGCTTGTTATATGGATCTGGTCACATTGTTATAAGAACGGTGTAGAATGGCGTTTGCTGTATCCGTTCTAACTTCTAATAAATAAATAATAGCAGTTTACTAACTTTCCACATAAAACCGATGTTCCTGTCAAAAGAAAGTTTTTTTTTTTTTTAACATAATAACTCTATTTTTAAACTTCCAAGTTTGGAAGTGACTTCTTTCGCATGCCATCTTTAAATATTCGTTACCAAATATACTGAAATTAATATTTTTCTTCTGAGGAATAACTACGTTAAGATAGAAAGGTAGTTCAGTATCTAACAGAGGACATATATTAAGTTTTAATCTTTCCTGCAACTTAAATAGCAGTATTACAAAGCTTGTTGCAGCATATTCCAGAGGGACCCCCGTAAGTCCAGAAGGGGTTTCGCCGTGGTGTTGGTGTCGTTGAACTCATCTAATCACCCCCCAACTACATACTATAGATTATGAAGGACTTTTTTTGTTTCTGTTTTCTTCTGTGACCAACAGTTTTTTCCAGAAAGTTTAAACTAAGAAAATACTATGTCCATGTCATTTAATCGTCTTAGCACCTAAAAAAGAATTATTCTCTTTGCACGCTATTCAATGTACAAGACATCCAATGACATTTTGACTATCTTCTTCAGTACACGAATGGCTATGGAGGTACTTTTGACGTCACCTGTTGAGTGCATGGTACTGTTCTTTTTACCACGAGAGAAAAAAAGAACTTAAAAAAAAACAATGTGTGTAGATAAGAGCACGTCGTGTGAACAAGTGTCAATAGGATTTTTGGTTCATTGACGTTGTGAGAATCCATGCATGGCGGAGGGTCACTTCTTTTCCACGGCGTCTTTCGCGATTATGGATAGTAAATGCCCTTGTTATGAGGAGCAATGAACGGTGTGGTCATTTGATGGTATTTCCAGAGAAAAAGAAACTTTTTTGTTTTTTTGTATTCCACAGAGTTAGGTAGTTACGTAAGCTTTGTGTTGGTATAACTCGTGCCGTTCCATTACTCTTGTTTTTTACGTTAAATGTTTTTCACCAGTTTTTTCTTCTTCTATCCTTTATCCGAATATCATAATACGTAATCAGTAGTCTTTTGCGGATATCGACAGGATCTTCAGGGTATGTTTAGTGTTTTCTTTCAAACCTATTTCGGATTTGCAAATTCGGGTCTTCGGATTGAGATCTGAATCCGATTTCAGATACACACACACAAAATAAATAAATAAACACATACTTTTCTTAAACAATTCGTAGTAAAAAGTAGAAAATATTTTTTTATGCATAACTAAAAAAAACTTACTGCCCATAAAATTCATTTTTTCTTATCACTAAAAGAAAAGTATGTATTGCGTGCGCTCTCATATACAGTCACTTTATAAGTTCTTGAATTGGCGCGCCTCATGCTTTTCTTTCTAGTCATGCATAAACAAAATTATTTTCTACTTTTTAAAACGAATTGTTTAATGTCTTTAAAAAGTTTTTTCAATATTTTTTTCGAGTTATTTCGGTCTTTGGATACGTTTTCTCAAGCTATTTTGTGACCCAAATCCAAAAGTGTTCTGCAACCAGTCAAAACACAACATCGTTGCAGGCTAGTATTTATTTTAGGATAAAGAACTCCAGATTTTTTTTTAAAAAAGTTAAAATATGCTTTGAAAATATATATAAAAGCAAAAATGGAATATTGTATTGTCACCCGACTTACGTCACTGCAAAATTTCATGACGTCGGGAAATGAGCTAAATTAAAATTGCAAGATTTGAGAACACCACGAACCATTTGTTTGTTGTACAAGTTCGATGCAAAAAACTAATGCACTGGACATGCTGTGTACACATGTACAAAAATACAAAGTGAGAAAAGGGCTCATTTAAAGTACGTGTCAGGTGCACTTTGGTTAGAGTATGCTGTGTACGGCTTGTTCAAAAACCGAAAACTGCACTAGAAGTTAGTGCCGCTAGTTGCAACGCAATAGTTACGTGCGTCCGCGGGTAAGTTTACAAGATTGTACAATCTGGTCCCCAAAGTTTTTTTTTTTTTTAAATTTGTGACCTTTAAATATGTAAGGCGCAGGCTGGTACCAACCCGGTATTTGATGAAGTGACTGAGGAAAAACCTCAGTCATTATGGTCGGCCGCTGGGATTGAACCCACGACCTCCCGAATGCTAAGCCAACGCTACTTTACCACTGAGCTACGGCCACTCGGTCCCAAAGCATTGTGTATTTGCTTTTGCGTACGTAGTTTGTAAAATCACTCAGCACTGTTTTAAAATAGAATGTATTCATTATTGTAAGATGAAATTAACATTTAAAACACCGGAAAATCATTACCATAAATCTATAATCTCTGTTTATGAGTGCACAGGCAATGAGAACAGTGATAATAATGGCCTATAGGAAGATCAAATTTCAATAAATAAACAACTGTAAAAGATAAGTGAAAAGTGTAAATTTAGCATAGAAGAGTTATACAAAAATTGCAAATAATTTCGAACATTTCCAAAACAATACCTCTTTCTATCGTTATATAAAACAGTTTTAATTGTTTCAGAAAATATCTACTTTGAATCTCGATACAACTAGCGAGACCCATTTTGTCCAACTGCCTTAAGATTTCAAGATGGCTCTGCCCAGTAAGTTGCACAATGTCAAATAAACGACCACTAGAATGATTACACCTAAATATCGGTTAAATAGGTTAGATGCTTATAATTTGCAGTCCAAGTTTCTAATAAATTCACAAACGAGCAACAAAATTGACGTTAAAGTAAATGGAAGCGTAGAAAAAATTCTAAGTTTTTTTTAAAACAAACTCTATTCATGAAATTACCATTCTAATTGACGAAACTGCCTCTGTACTGCATCCAGTAAGTAATTCAACTCTTTCCCGGTAGATGACACCATCAGTCTGAATTGGAGGGCACACCTCCCCGTTCCATCCGACCTCCCCGTTTTATCAAACTTTTCCCTATTTCATAGCACGTCCGTACTCCGTACCTGTGCACAGGTCTAAAAGCTGAGGTTCGGAAAAATTGAAGACCTCCAATAAATGGGGTTGAAGATTGAAGAATTTAAAGTATGTGAGGGAATTCTTCAATTCTGAACCTCATTGGTAGAGTCTCAGTTAGAGCTTTTTGGCTCGTGTGCATGAGTCTGTGCTATGCAATACATCGTTTTATGATCAATGTGTTTTATTTCACAATGTTTGCTGGGTAATTTTACCAAGTATGTACACTTAAAGTGCCCGCGGCGTGGTAAGCAGATTGCCATCGGTGCAAGTGGGAACAGAAAATTTCCGGAAATCTAGAAATGTTCGAGACGGCAAATAATCAGGAATTTCCAATTCGTAAATTTCCTGGGTTTCGGGACTTTTCAGACTCGGAGTCTGTCCTAACTGTTTTTAATTAAACATAACTTTTATATTTAGTGCTAAGTACGTACAAGAATAAGGGGTACGGAGTAATATAAAAAGATCTTTTCCAGAGTGCTGCGTTTTTACCTCGACTGCCGTTGCAAACATTCAATATTGATGACAGTAATACTACAAGAAGTGAAAGCAGCAGAATCATGAATTGTGTTTATCGAGCGTTGATTTTCATACAAAAAAAAATAAAAAATAAATGATTCACTATTCTTCACAGCATGGGGATGGCGGAAGTGACGTAACATCTACATTACGGGTCGTTGAATCCGAACGTAACAAGCATGGAGAATAATAAATTGAACAGAAATTATAAAATTATACCATGACAAGTCAATAACAGTGACGAAGCAAGAAACAAAAAGAAATAAACAAAATAATTTTAAATATCTTGTAAACAACTAACATGATTCTGCTACGTACCCAGTTCTGCACTGCTAGGTAATGAGACAAACAAACTATTATGATGGCGAGTTGAGAAAATATCCAATGGTGGATTACGTGAAATTAACGGCATTATTATCGTCTTTTTAGCGGAACCTTCAATATTTGAAACCAATGTTGCCAATTTTAGCGACAAGTCGCTAAGTCTGGTGGATTTACGATGGTAGCTGGCGATAAGAATTTTGCAAGAGTTGTTGTCGACATTTTTTAAGTTACTTTCGAAATGTCTTGACAGCATACTGCACTCACTGCAAAAATGATCTCGATTCAAAAGCTGTCGGCCAAAAAAAATAAATAAATAAATAAATAAATAAAAAAAACTAAACTAAACAAAATAACCGTAGCCTCAAAATCTACAACAAAGAGGATGCGGTGGAGTAGAGTGCAGTGGTGTAGATTTTAATTGGTTTCCAGTGTGTATGCGTTATATGCTATTGATAAATGTGCTATTCATGGTAAGTGCTGCAAGGGCCGCAATTTCGGGGTCTATTCGGCAAAATAATAATCAGTGACTTTCTAATTATTTTCAACGCACAATTTAGAGATAATTTATCAAGAAGAGTTGGCAACAATGTTTGTAACCTTCTTTTAATTTCACTTTGTACGTCTGTCTGTCCATCATCTGTTGTGTTTAATGTGGTAATTCTGAAATTAGCAAATTCTTTTGGTTAGCTTTCTTCATTTTAAGGATTCACTCTAGCACCTCAACCAAAGCTTTGATAAAACTAGGCCCATTTTTAATCTTCAGCCAAGGACATATGCAGAGGGGGTTGCTGAGTGTTCGGACCCCCCCCCCCCCCAATTCAGATTTTTGGTGAAATTAGTATCACTTTTGGCAAAATTATATGCATTTTACGTAAATTTCACAGACACAGACATACCTCGGCCCCGCCCCCCTCCAACCAGTGTCTGGGTACGTGCCTGTCTTCAGCCACTGGGCTGAAAATAGTGTTTCTCGCCTTTGGTCTCTGGAGAAAACCTCAGGAAAGAAAATCGGAGACGGATTACCCCCACTTGAAAGTGAGTAGACATTATGTCGTAGAGATTACAAACGCAACAAATGGCCGATACATGCACCAGGGGTGGAAGGTGGGTCCCTCAAATTAAGAAGAAGAGGAAGAAAAAAAAGACAAACTCAAGAGAGTAAAAATCAAATATGTTCAGTGGCCTCTATTTGCCATTGGGTCTACCTTAAGTTTAAACTCAGGGCTCACAGCGATTCAGCTTGTGAAAATAATAATAATAATTTTTCATGTCAAAGAAAGTGATCTGCTCCCACTTTTGGTTCAATAGAGTAACGAAAGAAATGTAAAAATCCAATTCATTATTTGAATATTTCTGTTTCATTGTAAGTGCATTTACATTGGGGAGATAACGTAAAATGTCTTGATAACTTTTATACAAAGAACTTACTTATGCCGAACACTTAACCAACACTTAGGAATATAATTAAGAATTTAGTGTCAGACGATCGTTCACTTGAAAACTATTATTCATATCTAGGTCAAAAAATACATTTACATGTATTTGCATCTTCTTCTTAACAAAATTAAAATAAAAAACTCAAAACATAAAAAAGTAATTCACAAAGTGTAGTTACTTGTTTCAATCTAGCACTTTTGGGTCCTTGGTCCCTTTACGGTTGAGAAGACATTTAATGAGTTAACGCTGTACTGGACACTGAACCTGACCACCTAACGTTGTAGTAGTGGTGTTGATAAGAAGACATCCAACTACTTTTGCAATGATAACGCATCAACGCTCACGTATATATACACATACATACACATGCATGACGCATTGTTTGGTAGCAAGTTCAAGTACTGTAAATTGCTTCCGCACCTTTTTTTTAAACAAAAAAAGAGTATTTTAAAGTTCCTTTGTATGTAAGTCTTTGTTCTTTTTTTATTTAGATGTTGAAACTTGTTTTTCATCAGTCAAGTAGAACCAAAAACTAACAGTGCAATCGTAGCGCGTGCTGTTGACCGTAAATATCATTAATTTGTTACTTCATTATTTCAGTGTAGAAGTATCGGTACTTCAGTTCCTTTTAATTGTAGCTGAATTAATAACTAAAACGAGAGCTTCTGTGTTTTGTTTTTATCATCTTCAGGTAGTGGTTTATGTATGATTTTGAAAGGCTGGGTTGTAAGGCTGAACTGTAGGTGCGCATCCTCACGATTTTAAAATATGGATCTGTTTTTGTTGTTGTTTCTTCCAAGAAATTTTGAATTATAGTGGGCACAGGGCTTAGACTGGCGACTGTTGAAGGATTTCCATCGCTATTCATAGTTGTGCGAATTTCAGTGTGGTACCGATATATACCGAATATTTTATGTCTGTGTTTCGGTTTGGATTTTTCTATTTATAAGTTATTCGACATTCGGTATATACTAATTAAATACTGTAAATTTTTTGACGTTAATTCTTCTGAGTGCAAGGCAAATATTAGTGTTTCCCGAGTTTCTGCAACACTGAAAAAAATTTCTGAAACATTTCTGAAGAAAGTCAAGCAACCTAGGTGCATGGAAGTTCTCAGTAATATGACTGATAAAAAACAGACATCGTTTAATTTTCAGAGATACTGGAAGTAAAAGATTAAAAAAAAACAAGTTTGAAGCGGGGCTCGAAACCGGATCGTCCATCGTCTTAGCGATGGACTAAGCTGTTTGTCTTAAATAAACACCAAAATAAAACAGTATAGAGTGTTAGATATGCGTTATCCGAATTCTAAAGATATAAACTAAGTTAGTTCCATGATTTGCTCCACGCCGACCGAGGTAGTGCTTCTCCTGGATCGTTGCCGGTAACTATAAATATTGACATTTCTCTGAAAAGTTGCGAGATATATCAAGGACCTTTCCCAAAATTTTTAACAGTCAATATATTCGCAGCAGCTGGTATCACTCAAAAACAGTTCAGTCGGTATTCCATGTATCTGACAGCTCTTCCGTATGCAGTATAGTTTACCTTTTATAACCTCCGGGTGGCGGAAAAGTTGTTTACAGTACACAGACAGTATTTGTTGTTTCGTCCTGTAATAAGAGTGAAGAGCTTTGCCGTTAACACTTTGGTGAGATTATGTAATATGAAAACTTCCATGTGAAAACTTTTCTACAAAATGTAAATTCAATTCCCCCGCCGCCGCCGCCGTAGGAAAATAACCTAAGCTTCTTTCAAACCGAAAGTCTCATGTTATTTTCTTCGAAAGCGGTATTAACAGTCTACTGTCATGACAACACCTTTAACAACTATGTTCTTTTTCGTAGCAGAGAAGAAAAAGTAACTACAGTGAAAGAAACTGTTTTTGTTCGTTTCGTTTCCGAGAAATTGTTCATTAGGGTATTTACCAAAAAAAAAAAAAAAAAAAAAGACTTAAAAAAAATATTTCTTCGTATTCAGCTGTTGTTTTCTGGAAGAGAGCGTTTTAAAAATAAGAACTCAGAGAGAAAATATCTAGGCATGTTTTCCAACAGAGTGGAAAATATAAGGATTACTTCTTGGCTTGTGGTTCTTAGAGAATTAATCCAACCAGCATGAAAAAGTAAATATCTTAAAAATACAGGAAGCTTACTTCATGGTTATACGATTCCAACTATTTTTCACTGCTTTTGGGAATTAAGATTCATTTGTTAAGATTTTCGGAGTGCCCGTTTGGAAAGAAATTTAAAAAAAAAATGTACTGGAAAGAAAACAATATATAGACGTTTCATATACATTGTTTATTTCAGAAGCTGAAATGCGCTGAAAGCTGGTTACGGCTTCAAACTTGTGGTTAACACTGGGGAGGTATGAATGTTTGAGTCCTATCGCCAGCCACTGAGACGTTCTAACTTTTTCTCAGTTCCATTAGGCGAATGACGGTATGCTACAAAGACAAAAATATATTTTTTGCTATCTGCTTCCGGAAGAGTGCTCGCCGAAGGATGTTATCCCTCAGACATATGACGGGCGAAGACTCTAGGTGTCTGTATGTGCCGTAAATGTAAATGAAATAAGAAAATAACTGCAAGAAAACCACCACTGACGGCGAAAGAAGTTTACTGCACAATCATTTCAATATTTTAATATTTTTTCGTAGTATCATATTTAACTCATATTTTTAAACAATTGTAGTGTGATGAGAATACACCATATTTCTTACTTATTTGGAATCCACTTTAAACTGTAGGTTCTGTTCTAAGGATCTCGATGAGATGGAAGGCAATGGCAATGACAAGGTACCTTCTGTTCATATTGCGCAGGGCCTGCCTCATGGCAGAACACTAATTCTCATCACCTTGTACAGACTTCTGGAACTATTTCCTCAAACCGTTACGCTAGGAATATTGTCTTCTTTCAAATAAATCTAATTTTCGAAATACGTCTGAGAAATATTTACAAAGACAACTTACTGGTTTCGAGGTGCAACGCCTTTATGTAGTAAGACGAACGATACAATTATTTACGAGCCTTCTTTGAGATTGGCATTTTTATTAGATTTTTTTCTTCGAGGAAACCAGTTCTTGGTTGTTTCTCTGAAGTAGTTTAACCAAGACACCAACAGGTCTTTTCATTAATGAACTTATCGACCGAAACGGCTTTAAAGGAAGCACCACCAATTGAATTGGGGTGAAGTCGTAAACAGATTAATATCACTCCTCTCCCCTCTCAAAGTCGTTGCATTCTTGGTTACGGAAGAACTTCACCGTCAGGTTTCCACCTCAAAGGAAGGAGAACGACACCTCTGCTGTTCAAGCACCTCCAAGCTATTTAAACGAGAAAAGATTTGTTCCTCGCTGCTTTCGTTTCCAAGTGCTTGGTTGAAGTCTGTAGAATTCGTGTCCTCTTGTTTCTTCAGTTATCGTTATCGGACTCATTAATTCATTGAAATTGTTGTTAGCATCCTAAACGAGCTTGTGAGCTTCAAAGAACGGGACCTACAGTTTTTGGGAAAGTGGATTTCTCACAGAACGAACTGTCATATGCAGCTTAAAGTACCTATATATAGCAATAAATGAGGCACGACGAAAATCCTAAGTAGGGCGGTGACATATCCGACGATATTGAACATCAATATTGCCGTCATATTAAAGGATGTTTGAAGCATATTATTGAATAATAAATAACGTTGCGTATGGAATATTAATATTTGGGGCCGTAGGGGTGTTCGGAAGACTGAAGACAATTTCGGAATGCGGAGCTCTTTTGATTCTGGAATTTTCCGGAATTCAAGCCTTCTGACATTCACCTGTGAAGTGGGTTCCGAATACATCCAGAACCATAGTTCCGATTCCGGAATCCAAGTATAATTTCCATAATATTCTGCAATTCGGAACACTGCTAAAGGTCGATTGCGTACAGGAAGGTTGACGAGTAGCCAGTAAGCTGGCTCCTTTTCGTTCTGTACTAACTTGTAAGCAAGTGACGACAGACTAAATAAACATACTATGGACCTCTTGAAAGTTCTTTTGTCGAAACAAAGTGTAACCGATGTCATAGTCGATTTACATTTACGAGTAACTTAAGTTTTTTAGCTCATTGCTTTATCAATACGTCGTACGAGCGTAATTATGTGTTCAGTGTGTCGTCTTTTAATAGACTTGTAGTTACGGTTACTTCAGCGGAGCTATAATATTCCTCAACGACATGGCATCCGTTCTTAGGGATAATGCAGGCTATTACCGACCAGGTTTTTACATTTATGAGAGTAATAAAAATTATCTTGGAGATTATGGCTAAGGATGGTATCGAGACGAGACTGACATCAGCCTTGTTCTTGTCTCGAATTGTTGAAGACAGTTTTGGTCTTGATCTCGTCTCGACCTGAAAATTCCGGTCGTGGTCTCGTCTCGATCTGAGAATTCAGGTCTCGGTTTCGACATGTTAGTCTCGGTCTCATCTCAAGAGTCTCGAAAGAAGATAGACTTTAAAAAGATGCTATCTTTTGACTAATTTGAAATGGGTACCACAGGGTTTCCGATTTCAGTACAAGAACAAGAATATTAATATGATAGTAACAAAGTTTGTTACATTATTAGTTTGGGTTAAGATTATAAATAATATTCTGAAATAGGGAGAAAGACATTACAATTTTAAAGTAATAAAGAAGCTTTAGTTAGCAAATATAGAATTTCAATAAATGACATAGATGAAAATATTTCTATTATAGAAGCAGATCCATGTTATACCACAAATGCGAAATTGGTATACGTAACATTAAAGTTTTACTATTTCTAAATTATATTTACGTTGAGTGAATAACTGTTACGTTAAGAATAAAACAAAATCTACCAGAGAGATTTATAGAAGTAATTGTACGTAAACATTTTTAGTTATTGCCAACTTTTGTGCAGGAAAGCATGACCTTGGAAAGAAAATAAAAGTACCATTTACTGAACTCCATACGAATTAATTTGTTTACAATACTGCTCTTGACTGATTAAAACAAATCGATTTACAGGTTCATAGGTATGGATTACAGCTGCACCATACATTAAAGCAAAAAGGAAAGAGTGAAGTGTGTTCCCGATAGGCGCTACTTTCACATAACAGCGTATTGCGAATCTTGTGAACTGGAATAAGTTGTGTTGCCTGTGAGACGAGACAGAGAAATGTGTATATAAAACGAGACGAGACAGCATAATCTTTCGAGACGAGACATTATTTAGAGACGAGATAACTTCAATTCGTCTCGTGGGTAATACTAGGAATAAACATATTGGTATTTCAAAAAAGCCGTCGAATTCGAAAAGTAATTGTATCTTTAAGAAAAAAATAATTTAGACCATATTTTTGAAGAACCCGTGTAGAACAGTATTAATATCGGAATCCAACACTTCCAACACATTTGGTAAAATTGAAGATTTAGACTTTAGTTTCAGTTCTGCGGTGGTAACCTTAATGCATGAGTAAACGCATTGCAGAATATTTGAAGTAGAGTAAGTGATCTTTCTTTTTCTTTAACCTTCTGTTTGCAAATACCATACCGATTTTGCAATCTTTGCTTTCACCAGAAGGACTTTTTATCGTTTGTATTGCAGGCAGCTGGTATATTAGTTTGCATATCGTCCTGTTAAAACACTTTTAGCAAATAGTATTCAGCTCTTAGCAAACGTTAATGGCAGATCGATCATCGCTAACAATTTCACAGATGCAACTGTCATGCCTAGGGAAGCAGACAGGACACCAAACATAATCGTTACTCCTTTGTCGTGTGCTCTCTTTTGTGAGGGTGTCGTTACCAGTTTTCATCTTTCTGCGAGAGTGAAAAAGTTGTTAGTTTAACAATGATGGGTTTTATAACCACATGCATAGAAACTGACCACTAAGTAAATTCAAATTCTTTTCAAGTTATTAATAAATGAAATCATAGCGATGTGGAAATTCACGCATTCTATCGATGTTATCCTCTTTGAATATAGTTGAATCTAATTCTATAATCATGTTGGGTTCGTGTTCGCGTTTATAAGAACTGTGTGTCTCCTTGTGCTATCGATAAGGCAGCCATGTGGCCTGAGGTGTTAGGTTAGCGACTCGAAGGTTCGAATCCCGCCAGGGGCATAGACGTTTGTGAATTTTAACAAGTAGTGCTTTCGTGACGTGTGGGACATTTAACAATTTAATCGTGACGGGTAGAAGTAAAAAATTACGAGAATGGCCCATACAAAATAAAGTTTCTAACACTTGTGCTATTATTATTATTATTGAGCAGGCATCGTCACGTGTGGGACATTTGTATTAATTTTACGGTGAAAGTTTAGCTTGTATAGGCCTTCCAGCAGACTTTGTGAACGTTTAACGTATGTGTGACACGGCTGTATTTACTTGATTTTTTGAAAGACATAATTTTTAAAATTGTTTTTACTCCGTGTATTAACGTGGAACGTTATTATTAACGTTACGTGCTAATTCTTCCTCTAAAACCACTAAAATTTCCGTGGGCGTCACCAGAAAAATTATCAGGGAAGGGTCAAGTGGTAGTTACCTCGTGTTTCTCCATAATGTTGGCACAGGTCATGAAGATTAAAACATTGCATATGTTCTAGACGAAAGTCAGGTATATTATTATTATTTGAAAAGCTCCTGGTCGGCAAAGATATAGGTATAGATATTGTAAAGAAACTCCAGCGTGATTGAAGTTTTTGCCGACCAGGCAGCCGTGTGGTCTTGAGGCGTTAGGTCAGCGACTCGAAGGTAGCGCGGGTTCTACTCCCGCCAGGGGCATGGATGTGTGTGGATTTTAACTAGCAGAGTCTTAGGAATATAATCGGGACGGTCCGAAGTCAAGAGTTACTAGATTCACATCAATGCCCCTGGCGAGATCGCTGTCCATTGCATTCCATAGTAATTCGTAAGTTCTATATGGCACTATGTTCCAAAATTTTTGGTAGTGCTCTTAGATTTTGAAGTATTTTGAACAATGTTTAAAACTGGGAGTGAGGGCAAAAGAGTGCACTTAAACGTAATGTTTACACAACAGACAGTACATTTTATGCATATGAAGATGCAAAATTTTCGACGGAACTATACAACAAAGCTGTATTCACTTAACGAACAATGTAAACTGTTCAAGATTTAAATATTAGCTAGTCATTATTAGCAATGAGAAGACAAGACTTTTCGAAGGAAGTACAAAGCAATGGAAGGGCATGATTTCAATATTCCTTCAACCTTCTTAGCTTAATCAGAAATAGGTGGGAATCGAAAATCATGGTTCTGTATCACCTTTGGTTATTGCCTTTATGTATGCTTTAAAGTCATCTGCAGAAAGATTTTTTCAGGGAAGAGTTACATGATCAGGAAAGTTATTAATGAACACTAGGAACACTAGATTTGGCCCATGTGGAACCTCTGAGGTCTTAACATTTTAAAAAGAATTAAGTTCTTTGAAGATAACTTCTTGCTTACAGTTGTCTTAAATAGGATGGAAACAGTTGTGGAGCACGTATTTAAAAGTTAAATAATGTAAGTTTCTCTAACAATACTTTCTGATTGAGAATATTGAAAGCTTTCGTAAAGTCAGTATAGATCACATCGACTTGACCACAGTCAACTAAGGAGGATGTCATAAAACTCAGTAATTATTGGCAGGTTCGTTGATATTTTTTTTTTAAAGAAATTCATGCTGATACATTGATCTGTGCGCCATGGGAGTAAGGAAAATTTGAATAACTGGTCGACACTCTACACTGAACAAGTAAGGTATATGTAACTTGCGAATGTCAAGGTATTTCATTAATGATTATACCATTTCGCCACTCTCATTCTTTTTAGTGAACTTCATACTACACGTTTGCCACGTGCATTTTGATGGAATCTCGATTTTGAGTCAGTATGTCATGTCACCAGCAAGTTCGACTGTAAATTATGAAAATGTCTCTCGTCTTTGGTCTTGCTTTGTGAAAGAGAAAATGAGACTGAAAAGAAAGAACATGCAGCATTAATGTGCGACTTGAAGAAGAGCAGACATAACCTTTCTTGAATGTTGTCCTTGAACACCTTTTCTTAATGTTCACTAAAGGAGTTGCTGGTAAACAACGTGAAATAGCGATCAGAGAAGAAGGGAGTGTTCAGTTTTGTCGGATGCATGCTACCTACCTACCTACATGGTTGTTAAGTGTGTTTCCTTTTTAGGAGAACTCGATCGGTAAACAGATAAAATTGTTGTTGTTCTGTCTAGTAAAGAACATTCGCATACATAAAATGTGTGTTTTTTCAGCACGTTATGGTAATATATTTTCAGTGATTTATTTATAAATTATAATGAAAGTTAACCAATATCTTCGACATTTTACAAAATATTTTTTTTTCTTTCTTGGTCTTCGTTACGGGTACAAGTGAAAATCAAAATACGCGTACATATAAACTCGGTTACATCGCGATAGTGCCAACTTTGATAGCCGTGTGGAGGTGGACAAGGGCGCTGGGCCGCCGTTCATGAGGTTGCGGGTTTGAATCCCGCCTGAGGCATAGATGTTTGTGGATTTTTAACTCATTGTGTTCATATCAGCCTGACGGACCGAAGTCTATAGTCACTAAAATGGCACATATAAAATAAAGTTCACCAAGTTTTATATCGTAATAGTTTCCTTGGATTAAAATATATATTTATCGTTTGTGTACGATGATTTTAGGGAAAAGCTGTGAATATAAAGCTAAAGAAAACAAGAGCAATGCTGATTAGAACATAGAAAACTATAACAAACAGTAAAAGTGACACACAGCGTGTAGAAGAGAAATCCAGATGTTAATATCGTGCACAAGCATCGGTAACGAAGCTTACGGCCACAGACAGACATTACCATGACTTTAGTGCGTTAAAGAAGTTTCGGGCGAGTGTCCATACCTTTTAAAGGAGTTTTTTTTTCAGGACTGGATTGCGTTACGTATAGTGATTGACAGGGAGCAACTGTCGCATCCCTGGTTCGTCAATGTTTTGTTATGATAATGCTACTGTGGTAGTGGCATGCGGTGAATTCGTCTGGGTGGGTTGCTAGTACCTATTGTCGAGATGGATTCATGTTGAGAATTCCTGATTCTTCTCCAGAATGATTGAGAAATAGATTCTATATATTCAGTTAAAAATGAAAATGAGAGATCTTCATGAATTTGAACAACACGGGAATCCTGAAATAATCCGGGCTACGCGTTTTTGTATAATTTGAAGCTTCTTGATACATGAAGGTGCAGCATGTGTCCAGGCTGGAGCAGCATAGGTTAGTATGGGACAGGTCATCATGTAAAACTGTGAAGTTTAGTTTCGATACTGAATGCAGAACTTCTGAGCATTAGTTATAATGCAAGTATGCGCGAGAGAACACGTTTGGCAACTGATTGTAAGTGTGGAAGAAAAGTCTGTCTCCGATTCAGAACAGTCCGAAGATACATGGCGAAATCTGTAATTCTAGGGGTTCTTCAAATATGATGAGCCGAGGTAGTGGAGGAGGTCTTCGTTTGGTGAAGTGTACAGCACATGTCTTGTCTTGATTGATCTTAATACGTTATTGCGCGGTCCACTGCTCAATTTGCTCAAGGTGAAGTTGGGCAAAGAGATGTGTATAGCGAAGGCTGTGATGAGAAGCAAATATCGCAGAGGAATATCAGCATGTAAACGTTGAAAAAGAGAGGGCCAAGAACTGAACCCTCAGGCACTCCAGCTGTGATGGGTCCATTGTCAGTAAGTTGTCATGGTACTTGAAAGCGGTAAAGACCATCTTTTCCCTGTCAACCTCCGAGCCATGATTCTTCTGGCCACAGTTGGCAAAATCTGTGAGCGTATAATTCACAAACGACTTTATAGGCACATTGAAACACATAGGCCTAACCTTCTTCCTTCACATCAGTTTGCTTTTCGGACTGGCTGCGATATTGCTGCTCAGCTTGTTCGTGTCACTGAAAAATAAATCATACTACAATTTAATCGCTTCCTTCGGACACACCATAGGAGTTTTCTTGGATTTATCTAAGGCTTTTGATCGTGTATGGCACGACGACACCGCCACTCAATTCGTAAAGCAGGCAAGGTAGTCGCTGTGGAAGGCTTATATGAAGCGATACGTTGCAAAGAAGTTACTTTTTGCTGATGTACTGGTGTCTATGATGACTGCCCAGTCTATGATGTCATATTGCGGAAAGTTTCACACATCTCAGCTAAAAGTAACTTCTTTGCAGTTATTACTATCTTGCCTGTTTTACAAAAGGTTATAGTAGCTTTCATATTTCCTGTGGACTGTTAAATGAATAATAGATAAATTTGGTGCGCTTCGTGTGAATTAAAACTGTTTTTTTTTTGTAATGTATTAAAAGTATAGTTCCCCAAATGTTTGTCTGTATCTATACCAGTGTTCTTCTGGAATGGCTGCATGAGTATATTGCACACAGGACTGTTGCAAATGGTCATTCCTGTGCCGTTTTTCACATGGTTAGACTAATAAATATGAAACCAGGTATGTGCAGGACAAGCTGATTATAATCTACATTAGTCTGGAAAAGATTTCTTAAATTTAAATCCAATTATTAGCTTCCTGTAGTTGATTATGTAAGAAAAACAAAATTGTGTCGCTTTTGCCCACTCTTCTTATTTCTATTAAAAAGACAGTAGCGAAAATGCCCAAGCGTTTTCATTTCCACCGGATAGATAGGCAACCCAAATGACACATAAGAAAAGCAGTGATGCCCACCTTCCAGGATGATTTCATTGTATAGACTAGAGTAGTGTTTTTTAATCTTTTAAGAGGCCGTATCACCCCTCTCTATAAAACACGAAACAGAGGTGT
>JAGDQP010005038.1:54569-81002 GCA_022664845.1 Lepisma saccharinum | reverse complement strand
AATCCGATGACATCACATTTTTATTTGAATTTATTTTAAGGCCTTTAGGCAACTATGGTTCAGGCTTTATGGATGATGATGTAATGAATTGGTGGAGTGAAGAAAGTAGGAGGAAACGGTAGAACCCCGAGAAAACACACACACACGGTATTTGTCCACCACAAAGCGCACATGACATGAGCAGGGATCGATTCGACGACCCCTAGCACCAGAGGGAAGCGCTCTACCAACTGAGCCACCGTGGCCCCTTAACATTGTGATGTATAATATCATCGCTCCATTGCATTTCTGAGTTATGCATTTCTTAGAAACCTAGGATTTCTTGTTAGAGCAACCAAAGAATTTGCAAATGATAGTACTTTGAAAACTCTTTACTATTCCTATGTTAGGTCAAAACTTGAATATGCCTCACTTATATGGAATATCTCTGTGTAAGCAAGTTGTCAGAAAATCGAACAAGTACAAAGCAAATTTTTACGTTTTCTCACATACAAACGGACTGGCTTTTACACGAAATACGAATCTTACAACAATTTAATTGATAACTTTACATTTCAGAAACTTGAACAAAGACGAACATTAAACGACTTACTTTTCTTGTACAGAGTTTTGCACATTAAAATAGAGTGTATCGAATTAATTGCAAAAATAAGTATTAAGGTTCCGTCCCTCAGAACACGCAAGAGAAATAGTGGCCTATTGTATTGCAGAAAAGCTGATACAAGTGTATTAAATGTGTCACCTACATGGAGAACTAGTGCTACATATAATGAAATAGGTAAGAATTGTACAAATTTGGACATATTAGGAAATTCGGAAGAACTTTACAAAAAATTAATACAAAATATATTGTAAAAAAATTATTTGGACAATAAAGAAAAGGAAAAGGGTATAGTTGTTTTACTATTTGTGTCATTAAATGTAACAATTATTGTAGACGCTATAAATAGGCATTAAGGCCTGTTGTGTCGATGAAATAAATAAATAAATGAAATGCAATGCATTGTTTTCTACAGTTTTGTCTAAAGTTTAATAAAGAGTATTATACGAAATATGAAAGACCACAGAAGACAAGCATTTTCAAAATATACTGCAAAGATTTCAGTGCAGTTTCTGATTTTTGAATGAGTTATGACCTTTCAAAGTCGATCTTCGCAAAAACAGAGTTTTGCACTTTCGTGAGATTTCCATTGGAGCGAGGATATTGATACAAATCAACTCCGAAACACTAAATTTTACATTCATGCATCTTTTCTGATTTCTCTCGAAATGCCAGTTTTATTTACCACTAGTAAAAGTACCCGCCCGATGGTGCGAGGTAAAGAAAATATGTTGGCAGCAGTCATTGGGCCATTCACCACTACTCGCTTCCACTTAGCGGGTAGCGCCCTTAACTTTGTAAGTTTTGGGGTGCAGCATCACCTTTATCGTGACCAGATTCTCGGGGGCTTTGGCCCCATGGTGCCGATATGTGGTAGCTCCTCGTATTACCATTACCACCACCACCACTACTACTACTAATAGTACAATTACTTATACAACAACAACTACTGCCCATTGCTGACATCTGTCCATCTGTGATAGGGGTCTTAGCTTCAGCGCGGGGTGCAGTGGAAAGTGTCCAAGCAATCAGCGCCTTTCAGCGGGAGAACTCGAGCAGTATTGCCAGCAACGTTCGTGTTTATCGAGAGTTCATTATTGTAGGAGGAAATACCCGGCCAGACACTTCTTGTAATTCCTTACAGAATACCTTTCTCCTCCTGCATATATGTAAACAACCTCGTGCATGTTACTATTATTTGTGCCTTATCCCCTCACCAGTACTTTCGTATTTCCATTAAAACAGCCTCAAACCTAGTTCTAAAATAGCATTGAACCTAATGTTATTAATATGCTTTAAGTAGTTCATTATCAGGCAATAATGTTAGTTCACTATCAGGCAAAGATTATTTCATTTTATATACCATTGCGGTTTAGCTATCGGAAGTTCTTTACTTAAAACATATATTTTTGGCTTTTAGACATGTCTGACTCAGGTCCCCAAAGTTATTTTTTTAACTATCTCACCATTCTATACTGTAAAAGAAAATGTTTATTAAAATTAAGGAGAAGAAAGTTCTCATCAGTGCACCGAGGGACAATTTTCTTAGAAATGATCCACCAGCATGCTCATTTAATTTCAAAATCGAAATATTTATAGAAATAGTGTAACAACTTGCTACAGTAGAAACGAGCTTACTAGTCTTATTTCAAAACCGACATCTTATTTCAAATTAAATAAGAATGTTTATATCTCATTTCTAAAACGAATTCTTTCTGGGTACATAGATAAGAACTTTTTCAATTTTAAGGAACTGTTTTTACCGTTTACGGAAATGTTATTGTTTATCAATTCTACAGGGAAGAATCACTTCTACTTGCCAATGGTAGAACTGGTAGAAAACAACAGACTCTGCAAAGTGTTGCCAAATAGATGTCAGACCTCTTGAGTTTGTGTTGTGGATTTGGATACCGTTGGAGCCCTTCAAAAATTAAAGAAGCCAACAACCCAGATCAAGACGGGTCATTTGTGGCAGCTCTGCTTTGCTCTTACTTCCCTATTTGTTTGCATTTATTACCTTGTTTTCTGTAGTAACTACTTTTTACCCCGTTGCCATCATTTAAACCTGTCCGACCGAGACAATGTGTCTCATCATAAAGAAAACATGAAACGTGTACTGAATAGCGACCAAGACCTCTGGGTCTTTTCTGATGGTAAGAGTAATAAACGTCTCTCCATGTGGTTCAGTTTCAAGCGGATGCTATACTGTCGTCAAAGAAGAAGGCAGATTTCTTGTTAATGTAGCTCCCCTGTTTTACAATTTGCTCAGAAAAATGATTTGCTGCTACAAAGGATAGGACAACAATAATAAATTGCTGGAACAGCAGGTACAATAAAAGAATGGTTTATTGCCTAGAACAGTCCCATCGCCTATTACGCCAAAACTTCCAGCAGCTTTGTGGATATAAGAAGTGGTTTAGTATTGAGAGATTATTGTGGTTGTGAAAGTGTCGTGCTAGAAGCTCTCTAATTCAGTTTGCTTTGATGGCTACGCGTCAGCGTCCAATGTCACAATGTCAATGCCTGCTTCATCATAACCATGCCTTTACTATCCATCCGATCGAAGATTTATACATATATATATGTATGTAAGCGGCCCTGGCTCAGTTGTTAGAGTTTTGGCTTCGCATTCTGGAAGTCCTGGGTTCGATACCAGTTGGCACCTATCCTGATTGTTTTTCCCGGGCTTTGCTTTCATGCTATTCAAATGGTACATTCAACTTAGGCTCTTTTCGATGCCTTCCCATATATTTCCACTGCTGTATCCCGGCCTGAGCCATAGATGCCTAAAAACCAGAAACAGATTAATATATCTGAATGTTGTATGTGTGATATATATGGCGATGAGTTTTATATAATATATATTTCTGATTGTGGATCTGCCTGAACCTATAAAACTCATTGACAGATTCCAGTCTTTTGCATTTACGGTGGAATGATTTGGCACCGAGGTTGCACCTCTCATGACAGGTAATATCCCAAACTTTGCACATGAAACTTATTAGAATGAAAAATCCCATTTACCGATAGAAGAGTGTCTGGATTACAGAGCGATTAAACGACATTTGTGTAAAAGAGGTAATTCTTATTTTTCTAGGATTTGCAGGTACGATTACCGGGACCTTCATCCTTAGCGCTCGTCATAGAATAAGCAGATACTGCTTAAGTTAATTTTGACGATTTGAAATATTACTAAAATATCAATAAATAACAACAGAATTGTGACAGTTAAATGCATATACAGGAAAATTCATATACAGTTCAATGCATATACCATTCACTTCTCATAAGTATTACTGCAAACGAGATAGAAAGCTCGACGATACTGTCTTACTTTTTATTAAATGCTACCGGCAACCTGGTCACTAGTTACTAAAAAAAACTTCCTATTGGATACTGAATAGCGTCTTCCTACCCCTCATTAAGCTGCGACTCCGCCCTTGCGTCTACAGATATCAGCAGTCCGCAGTACTGCTACTACTATAACAACAACTACTACTACTACTTCATTTACTACTATTATTCGTCCAGACTTAAGAGTATACTGTTACTCGGTTTGCCATTAAATAAAAAAGCGAAGCTGAGCTCACTGCAGCCGTTCTCTCACTTCAGCTTGCCATAGCAGAGTGACAACGCTCCAGTCGCTGTTACTTTTTACTCCCTCTTCCCCCGTCATGTTTTGCAAATAAAACTAGGCCCTATCGTTACATTAGATAATTAAATATGTATAAATGAAGAAAGGAATTAGGGAATTAATTTTCGTACGAATGTTAAGTATAAAACTTTTACATGGGATCATTAAAGAGAAATAACAGTAAAGATATTTCGTGTGCGTCAGGGGGAAGTACGGTAATTAAAACTGCAGCTGTTGCCCATAAGCTACAACAGTATAGACCAAACCCTGTATCGGTAATAGTAATACTTTTACAGATACTACTACGATGTTTAAATCACTAAATCTAAATATTTTTATTAACAACAATCCACATTTAAATTTAAAACTTATAAATTAATTTATTTATTTCTACGTAAATTATGTAATTCTTCGTGCGCTTATTTCAACTGAAGTACTTTCAGTTCGTGAACCATCTGAATGTAGTCGTTACGATGGTAAGGGACCTGACAGTATGACTCTAGTGAATTGGAAAAGAGAATGGTCTTTATTAAGGGATTTTACTTGTGTTGATACGTTGCCCTCTCAAATCTCCCTAATTCATCTTTGCGAGCTGATGGTGCTGCTTCCCGTCGAGAGGTAAAAAAAAACATAAAAAAATACGTTACCCTGTTAGACAAATTCATCTTCATTGCCATTGCAATCGAGTCAAGCGGTACTTGGAGCACCGAGGGCTTTAATTTCATCAAGGAAATTGGACGGCGCATTGGACTTATTTCCGGCAATGCTCGCGACAGAGTTACTATTGCAGCGTATTAGTATCGCCGTTCAGCGTGGTAATGTTTCTTCAGTTCTTGGAACGCTGCCTCCGGGGAAGGAATTGGAGGAGGTTTTTCTTCTTTAAATGCTGTTTGTGTTTCATTCTATTTTTGGTTGTAAATTTAAATTTGGATTGTTGGAAATTAAAATATTTATTTCTGTTTGTTGGTCTAACTTGAAAATGGAAACAAGGTATTTATTGCATTATTATAATAATGAAATTACTGTTTTTAGGTAGATTTCGAAGAAAAATATACCTGTTGAGATCGATACGATACGATATATATATATATATATTAACACGCTAGCGGCCATAATTTTGAACATATTTGAACCAAATTTTTATATGTAATAGCTCGGTTAAGTTCGTTAATGAGCAAAATCGGTCGCCATCTTGGATTCGAAATGGCCGCCGAACCCATTGTTGTATAGAATACACAGCCTAAACCGCTGGGGCTATTGAAATCAAATTTGGCATAAAGGTACAACATCACTGTTTGATTACGAAAATGTTACCTAATGAGTTCAAAGACGCCAACTTGGAACCAAAATGGCGGAAGTAAGAAATCTATTTTCCATATCGTTTGAGCTAGAGGTACGAAATTTGGCACAATGGTGTATTTTTACTAGTAGTTCAAGAAAATATTACGAAATGTTGAGAAAGTCGCCATCTTGGGTCCAAAATGGCCGCCGAACCCATTGTTATATAGAATACACAGCCTAAACGACTGCAGCTAGAAATATCAAATTTGGTAACGCTATACATTATAATTTGTATGTTACTAAAATATTACATGATGTATCCAAAGACGCCATCTTGGATCCAAAATGACGGACCTAAAAAAACATTTTCCACACCGTTTGAACTAGAGATACGAAATTTGGCATAAAAGTGCATTATGACGAGTAGTTTAGGGAAAAATTACAACATTCGGGAAAAGTCGCCATCTTGAATCCAAAACGACCTCCCAAAATCCCATTTTGCACACCGTTTGATCTGGATAAACGAAATTTTACTTGAAGTTGTACCATCACAAGTAGGTCACGACAATATAAGAAAACTTTCAAAAAGTAGTCAACTTGGATCCAAAATGGCCGCCCAAAAACCCAATTTCCAAATCATTGAAGGTAGAGAAACGAAATTTTCTATGAAGGTGTATGACCAAGAGTAGATTACAATAAATGGGGCAAACCTTCCAAAAAGGAGGGTGCAGATAGATACCATGGTGGGGTAGTGCTGCATTGAGATTTTGGTTAAGATAAAGGAGGCGTATCCTCTCAAAAGCACTGAAGTTGGGGGGCGAACACCCTACGGGGGTCTGGGGCAGCGCTCCCAGCGAAACAAAGCAAATATATATATATATATGTCTTGTGGGGTATCGTTGAACAGCTCTTGATGAATAATTTACAAATCAATAGTTTCTCGATAGCTCTCATATAAGGCGAGATTTGATTTTTTGAAAATAAAAAAAAACTTCGAGATCTACCTCAGCCTGTAGGCCTACCGAAAGGGATTTTTTTATTAATTAGTTCGCGACACTCTCACTTCCGGTTAATAAAAATTTGCCTAAAGTTCAAGTTGGACGAATATCTGATAATGTGGGGGAAATCATTGCAATCTGTTAAATCGTTTCGACGTGATGCTCGCACAAACTTCGTTACTTTCATTTTTATATTTGAGCCACCTATTTCCAAACGGGTCCTTGTTCAAGAATTTTTGAAATTGAGATATTTCCATTGTTGAGCTCATTTTATCATTTTCTAAATCATTGGTAAGATTCTGTGATTGCAAACCGTCTTATCATAATTAACAGTAAACGTTTTATATAACATATTTTTATCTTTTTCAATATCTTTTTGCAGGAAGGTAAAATATTAGTAACCTAATACTTCTAAAACTTTAAAATATATTCATGCTGCACATTTGTCTCATCTTTGAAAAATAAGAAGTGTAGGGCCTATAACAAGTGTTTTTGTTAATTTTCCAACATTTATGGCGCTTGGAAGGACCCGTTTGGAAATGGATGTCTCATATATAGATTATATATAGATTTTAAGCTCCAAATTATAACCTCTGCAACTCAAGAATGAAGCAGAATTAGTCAAATTATGAAGATAAAATTTAATTTTCGTATCAGGAATATATACCTGCCAAGTTTGGCTGTTCAATCCTGCTTCTGTGTTAGAAATGACAACAAAATCAAACTTTTCATTTTTAAATATTTATGTTTGTTGAACAGCTAATATCTGAGTATGATGTATTATGTATAGTTTCAAGTAATTCTAAAGCTGTTTTCGGCGCGAATTTGCTGATCGTGTCCCTTGTCAGTCCTACGTTCCACTGCGTCATCTCCAGACTATTTGGTTTGATACTCTTTTGTCAATAATTCAGGTGAGTTGGAAACTAATTAACTGCATACTTTATGTCTATGTTTATCTAGTTTAAATATGGTTATGTTATATTCAGTGGTACTTGGTTAAAGTCAGGGACTTGCGTTCATGTCCAATTATATCCGTTTAATATATCATTTAATGAAATAAAAGTAGTTCAAATATACAGTCCATTTCCCGAGTTTAATTTAAGAAATAGATGAATGTCCTATCCTAGAACATAACAGCATTACAGGTCTCTATCATCTCGAGTGCGCTCTTGCTCCCTTAAATTATGCTTGTTGCCTCCGCATAAATAGCTGTTCTATAACCTGGCTAAAAGAAGGTAAGTTCTTGCTCAAGTCTCGGATGTTCTAGCCTAGACAAATGCTATTAAGATTTACCACATAACCAACTTGTTTTGGCCAGAATATCAAAGAAAACAATTTAATTTTGGTCAGAACGTCAGTAGCATATATTCTTGTTGTTTGAGTAGCCAGTAGCTTGCATAATTAACATGTATATCAACATTATTTTCTTTTAAATGTCACTTAAAATTAATTAATAGTGTTCCCAGTGAATGTGAAAAGAAGGGCCTATCACAATAAAATGTTTCTTCTGTCATAAATATTGCATCTAAAATTTTGAAGAAGAATCCATGTTGACAATTGTTTAATGAGGATTTAAGACGATTGAACTAATAGAGAATCTTCAACTCTTATTTAACACTTACAAACTCTGTTTAAGAACATCTCAGTTTATACATTATGGCCCTAAGGTATAATTTACATTAGTTACACCGTCATTCCTTCTCTGTATTCTACACCTATAGCCATTCATGATTAATAACGGTTTCGCTGTCCAGGTTTCCGACAACTCGAAAAGCGATTCATTTCAAGGTTGATTCAATCCCTCCAACATGCAACATCAAAATGACAATTTTTTTTATTGAGGTTTCCCAGTGTTACCCTCAGTTCCACCAGACGAATGCCAGGATGGTGGGAAAGTCCTGGCTGATAGCTTCTTTATCCTCTATCTACCCCATCCCGGCCTGAGCCAAAGATACCAAAAGGCCACCAATAAAATTCAATTCAGCTACTGAAGCTGGTAATGTATTAACAATTTTATATTAAAAGTTCAGCAGTTTGAAAACTTTTTGCAAGATTTCCCAAAATACAAAATTTGTGAAAAGGCACTTCTTTTCGTGTGTATCTTATATACGGTATGTAGGCCAGTGTAACATTTGTGTTGCATAGCTTTGCTCTCTTGTCATGACAACATGTTCTTCGAGTCAAACCAGTTTACGCATATATTTGTTTTGTGCGAGGGATACCATTTGAGTGTATTTGAATCGTTTATTTCAGAAACACGCTAAATGCACTTTTTGAAACTTTAGGGAAAACGAAAAAAACTGTCTAACTCTGATAATAACAACTGTGAGGGGTCCACAAAATTTGGAGTAGTAGTTAATTTGCTCGCGAATTGGATGGTGCCTGTAACTAGAATATAATAGTTATTCCGTAATTAATATAAATTGATATAAAAATTTCAGTTAACGGGTTTCTGCAATAAAACTAGTTGAGTCGGAGGAAAACGTAAAGTTTGCAAGCGAAATAACAACATTTGCTGTTGTAGTCTGTTTTAAAAAGAAAAACACATTAACTATATTTATGTAATTTAGTATCAAATGAAAAGTCGGAACATGATTAGAATAGGAATGTACCCATAGTAACAACGGTAATCACGTTGTCAGTGTCCTACAAAAGACAACAGGACGCCCTGCTAAACTGCTATGTATGTCTGTCTGTCTGGAACTACTCATCTTTATATTCCCTTACGATGTTACACATGGCTTCTGTCGTTGGCCACTGAAAGATGTCGTTGTAGAAATCTTCATAACATGTAGTGAAAGCACTCAGCTTAACCAGGTCGTCAATTTTTATCTTATTGATAGGTACCTTTCCAGAAGGGTAAGCTCTGACTGTTGGCAGGTCAGGAACGTCCTTGTACTTTTTTAAGGTGAACGTTGAGGACATGAACCCATCAATGAACTGCTGAACAATCACCTTTCCTTTACTGGCCGTATTAAATTCAAACTGTTTGTACAATGACACTTTGAATGGGACGTTTTTGTACTTGGGCACAGCTCTTCTTAACGTTTTATCAGAGTTCACATGTGTCTTATAAAACTGAGGCCACCAAATAACCAGTTGAAGATCTTCTCGCTGGTTATTTGGTGGACGGAGAAATGTAAAGTTGTACTGGCTTTAAGAATCAGCTCTGCGTACTGGTCTGGCGTATACACTCTGTCTACTTTTCGTAAAACACGTTTTATTGATCCAAAATCCCGATCACAGGGTAAAAATGAACATCCTCTTACTGGAAAATAGTGTGTGATAGTTTCAAAGACTCCCCGATCACAAAGGTTTATTAAAAACCGCACAACAATGTGGTTCTTATTTTGGCTAGATGGGCTGTAGCTGAAAAGAACTAGGTGTTTTACTCCACACCAAACTGTTTCGTTTAAGTAATGTAATTACAGTGAGCAAACCTCATCGGGCGATTTGTTCTCTTCACCTTCATGATAAAGGTAGTTATGTGTTTTGTTGGTTTTCAAATCATGAATACCAAACAAATAAAGCCAAAGCTGGCGCGTATAGAAAACCTCCTGAACAGGTATGTTCGGCAAGGGAAGATTTTGCATGAAATCAAAACACAATGCAACTGTCTCCTCATCCTTGTTTCCAATCATTTCTTTTAGTTTAGAATAAAATTTCTTAGCCCTCCGCTTGTGTATCATTTGTTCAGCGGTGACGCTACGTTTGACGTTGTCGCTTAAACAAGGGTCTCGTAATTTTGCGCTAAAGCTTCACGCTGGCTACAAACGTCAACTTGTGGCCGCCCGAAAGGATAATTAAAGTTCTCTCTGAAATATTTACAGTAAAAATTATACTTGACTTTACCTTTCATATCAGGGTGTTTGGTTAGAAACATATATATTTTTGAAATGTTCAAAATTGCATCCAAATAGTGTTTCGGTTTGCCCCGTAATGGGTTTCCTTCACTTCAAATTGCGATAAACATTCATGTATAAGAACACATACATTATCTTCAATAGCATTCTCACTGCGGTTCTTGCCTCTCCTATCGATAGGTGTTTTATTCTGAACTAATAAGTTAGTCAGCCTTACCACGCGATCCCGAGAAACTGCATGGAGTTGTAGGAACACATTTTTGCACACTGGAGTAAGAACTTCGTTGATTCTTATCTTGTACTTAAACGTTTTGTTTCTTTTCACTGAGCGTGAAGTTTCACTGGCACCAGCATCACCTTTGCTTGTTTTCACCCTACGTTTTACTTCTTTTACTTCGATCAGTGTTTGCAAATATGTATCTTGCATGTTTTTCGCCTCTAATCCATAGAAATAATTCCAAATCTTATTCTTCGTTTCGTCATCAATGGATAAACTGCATTTACCTGGACAAAAGCACAAAATTTCATCTGGAACAGATCTCATTGGCACCATATTACCTTTATAGTTCTTGTATTCTTCCCCCTTGACTCTTGCTTTGCGTATAACATTTCGTTGGTAATAGTCTTCATTGGTGACACCATGTCTTCTTTTTGCTGGAGGTTCATCGTCCGAACTATTACTAGACATTGCAACCACAGAATGGGACACAAACCGGGCAGCGGATCTTATAACATCACTACTCTCACCCGTACACAACACTCCTCAATGATGACTGTTGAAACATGTCAACAAGGGACGTGCACTGAAACAAAAACGCAACGAATGTCGCTAGCAGTGCAGTGTCGCCACGCTAGGTTCACATTAGATTTACTGCAGAAACACGTTATGTGATATCACTTGACGGGTTTCTGCACTAAACGCCATGTTCCGTTTTAATAATAACCCATTTGACGCCATGGCAGGTGACTGGTTTCTGCACTAAAATGTGTGTTTAGAGTATGAGTAAGTTATTCCGTACAAAAGTCATTTTGTGACAAAATGTCGGTTGACGGGTTTATGAAATAAATGATTCATTTCTGTTTTAACGAAAGATATCATAATCTGATAAAGCGCCCATCCAGACATGTACGGAAATATGCCGATGTTATCTGGAAACAGGTACCTGTTGAAACTCTGGCTGTATCATTTTTGCCATCCTTTCAATCACTCCACCTTTCCTCTAAAGTTTGAATCCATGTCTTATCGTGTGTCCTATCTCTCTCGTTTTCGTTTCTCATCGTCATTTGTTTCTTTACTTTCGCGCATGAATACATTGTTCTTTTGGGTGATGTTTCTGTCCTTTCTAGTGCATATGTACCGACTTAAGAGATAGGACCAGATAGATAGTGACTCATCCACTCATCTTTTATGTATTTTAGGTTTGTGGCGCGAAAGTATATTCCATCATTTTTTTTTCCTTTATCTATCTCTTTTCGCCTTTTATTCTTTTGATTCTTTGAAAGTTTTCTTTTATACTGTCGTCTGCTAGAATTTTCTTCAGCGCAGACATAGCAGCTATCTATTTTTGTCGTATCGTAGGTTCCCCCTTCCCCCTGTTTTGGGTTGTGATTTTGACCGCTAGAGGAATATAGTTGTACAGGCACCGCCATGATAAGCAAGATAGTCAGCTAAAGGAGTTGGGCTGCGAAGTTGATATTAAATAAAAAGTAAAGTATCAGCCCATGTTCTTCGTCAGTTGCATGGAATGTCACAATATTGAGGGAGTAGCAGCATTGTATTCCAAACCCTTGGATACAGCAGGTATGTGATGTCAGGTCCCGGTTTTTGGTGTACTGTATGCCTGGATTGCCAATGGAAGCTGCAAACCGAAATTTTAGTTTGAGCCTGTGAAGTGGAAATCGAATTTAATGAGTTATCATTCGGTAAATCAAATTTCTAAATTAAGTGATTTTTCTTTTTGGACATTAATTACGTAAATTTTCGTTTTGTTCTAAATTAATACAATGTTTTATTTAGATATAGTAAATATTACGATGGCAGCTTAAGGTAGTAACCAGGACATCGTCCTTGTACTACATTATCATCGTATAGATTACATGCTTCTCGATAACTCCTACTTCTCAGCTATTTTAGTATAACTTTGGTATGAGGTTGTGCCATATTTTTGAACAAAAATTCATAACCTGAATGTTTGGTACCGAATTAGAAAACGTCTGATTTTATAGAAAATGAAGTTTCTATACATCGCAGCTTTCTGTGCGTTGAATCTTGATTTTTTTGGGGTGTGTGTGTGTGGAGAACGCCAGTTTTCTTATCCACCGTCCCTTTCTTCTGATTTTTCGTAATCTGTCATGTACTCGACATTGTCGTTCCGTACCGTGCCTAATCTTGTGGTAAAGAAATTATTAAAATACAAGTTTAATTTGGCTTTGTGACAATAATGTCTACTGCTCATATATTGTAAAAATTTAACTTTCGTTTATAGTACAAGGTAAAATTTTATCTCGAAGAAATGCTTGTATATAGCTTACGGACTCTTTGACAGAGTGCCTACGAGCACATAGATGTAATTTCGTCTTTCTGTCATTAGAAATTTAATCAATGTTCTTAACAAAATTTGTGATCTCTGCGATATTCTTGATTTTGAAAATCACTAATCTTATTACCTAATCTTTTGGCGATTGTAACTAGAAATTCTGTTGCATTAATTAGATTGTGTTCTATATACAGACACTATACGTTGAGCTCGTTATGTCAAGAATCAAAATCAGTTATAATTTTGTTTCATCATTCAGTATTGTAAGGTATGTCGGACGGCGAAGGCGGGTAGAGAATTTTCAAATATTTTTTTTTTTTAGATCTTGTAAAGTATCTACCTTAACCAAATCTGTCAGCAATATGCTTAAATGGATTAGTTTTGCCTAACGTTCTGTGTCGCATATACAAATGTTGTTTATATGGTTTTTACTTCTAAACTTACAACTTTGTTTTATTTGGGATTTCAGTAAACAGTGAAATCTATTCTTTTGTGGTAATGGATAATTTTTTCTGGAAAGATCTTTTAGTTCATAAGGCGTGCATATCGTTTTTATAGTGATATGCAATGATCTGTCAGATGTCTGAAATATCACGTTAAGGTGTCCTCACACTAAAGTCTGAAGTCATGTGTTATAGAATTTGCTTAGTGTTAATTACCAATGCGTGTAACAGATTTTTTTAAAAAATTATTTAACCTCGAAATTCGGATTATTTTAGTGTGGCTAAATGATGAAATTGTTTGAGCTTTGAAACTCAGCGAAAGTGCCCATGTACTTTCACAGCTCCTTGGGTCCAGTGGGTAAAGTATGTTAGGTTTTAGTTGCTGGATGAACGAGGTATGGTTGTAGGCCCTTGGTGTAGAGTTACTGTAGTGTAGAAAACGCCTCAGAATGAAACTATCATCTCGTGTAGTGTCGTTGATGTTTTCTAACCTGCGTCGCCAGAGCAGGAGACTCGAGCCCCACCTGGTTGTTTAGTTTCGTTCTTTTGTTTTACTGGTAGGTGTAGATAGGGATAAAGTGAATTAAGCGAATGAAAAGAGGATGGTAAAGTGTGAGGCTAGAATGAGCTTTTGTTGGGCACTGGAACCACGGTAATTCTGAAGGGGATGATCTCTGAGGTTCCGGGTTTTAAATTGTTTTGTTTTCTTTCTGCGTTCTTCTACGCTACGATGAATGTTTATATTGCGCAAACGTTATTTGGTTTAGTTCTTGTCTTCTGCATCGCTTATAAGCCATTGGCTATTTGAGAATGCAGAATATGATGTGAGTTGCGGTTTTCAGAAGATTTTTCTCCTTGGATTTTGTTTTAGTAATGACTGCTTGTTTTCCTCGTCATACTTTTGCTAGTGTGAGTCATCTTTTGATTTTGAATTTTCTGCATAGGAGTTTTGAGCATGTTTAGAGTGATTCCCCGCTACCTCCGTGCATCCGCTTACCTTTCTCTTTTCTTACTGGCTTTTGTCATTGACTCTCTTGTTTTATTTTGATATTATTTTATCTCTCTTTCCTCTTCCCTGTTGCCATACATGCAATTCGTCGATGCGATGTGATGTACTAATTTAGTAAGCCCAAAGTGGTGTAGTGTCTGGCTCTAACCTGCCTTCACTCTCTCTGCATTTCGTTGAAGTTCATAGAGTTTTGCTTAGTCCGATGAATTTCTTTTAGTTTCTTTGGTCCTCTCCTGTGACGGCAGGTATTTCTTATTGTAAGAGAACACTGGGTCGGAGGTTATTCAGGTGACGTCACCCATCAGGGATGGTGACAAGGGTAGTACCACACCATGGTTGGCGTTTCCTGAAATACACTGTCTGACTTCTGTCAGTGATGCTTGGGAGTTGCAATACAATGGGTAGTTCTGTTTCACTGTCCTCTTATTTCATTGTAAGCTGTACGGAATTGAAACAGATTTTATCTTGGACGGATATATGCTGTACGGAAGTGTGCTGCATTCGTTTTACTCTACCTATTTTTATCACTGTGAATTAAGTAATAAATTAAGATATTATTATCAATACTACTTTAATTATCTAAGTATTTGTTTTTTTTGTGTTTATACTGAAGACGGGTTTCACATTACCAGTATAGTTCTCTGTCTTGCAATGTATTTTTAAATTTAAAATTAGTATAATCTAACCCTGGACATTGTCCATATCAGTGATAACAAATTACACTTGAGAATGAATCAAAGACTATGTCTGCAAAGTTTTGTTATAATGTGTTTTCTGCAAAATTCTTCATGCGAAAAATAAGTAGGGATCCACACTAGTACTAAGACTTACTAGTAATCGTACTTTATGTATAAGTTTAAAGCGAAAATTTAATACTTACCGCAACATAGTAAAATCCTATCTTCGTATGAGTTTTGAACTATAAAACTGGGGTTACAATTATTGAAATAATAGGAATTGGAAACAAAATTTCATTATTGTTGTAAATAATATCTGATACTCAACTTCAAATGCGAAGGTAGTTCTTTTGTAGCCAATAAAATTCTAACACAATGTTGCCAGATTCAGACTGCTCTCTCTCTCTCTCTCTCTCTCTGCCTCTCTCTCTCTCTCTCTTACTCTATTACGGCCAAGCACGCAATTGTATCAGTCGTAATGTCAAACACATTACACATGGCGAAGTTTATAAATTCTCACTGTGCTAAAAGTCAATACTACTACTACTAATAATAATATTAGTTAATTAATTACCGTACGTTTGATTTCGTTTAAGTTAATATAATATTCTATCAAAATCATTTTCTCGTTCGTATTTTCTGTCAATAATTGGTCACTGATCGCTTTATTCTTTTAAATCAGGAATTCCGCTAGACAGTGTACTTTCAGAAAACAAAAAATACTCGGTGAGGGAGGGAGGTATTTTGAATCTTCAGAGGCCTACACAGTGGGCAACATTAACAAATTTATCAAACTATCGTATGAAATGAAAAAGTAGTACTTATTTTAAAATCATATTCGAGGGCAAGAGAACAAATACATTGGCTACTCAAAGCTATTGAAATGGGTAGGGTTTTGCGGAAGTTTTAAAGGATCTGAAGTCAGAATAATTATGTTGGGCGTTAGTAGGAACTGTATGTGTATGTGCCATTTCTTCTAAATTATGTTCATTTGATTTGATTTATTTTTTACTGATAAAGTTAAGGCTATTTAGCCTTCTTTTCCACAAGACCAGTTGCTTTATTAACATAATTTTGCATTATCCATTGAAATACTTACATCAATGATACAAGCAAATAAACATTTAACTCTATTCTTACTCTAAAGCACACACAAACACAAACATAAAAATGATTAATCTATACTAGTTGGAGGGGAAAAGTGAGCCAACGGTATCTTCAATTCCCGCTGAAAAGTTGTTGCACCTTCGAGTAGTTGACAGACACGTATATGGGATGCTACTTATTTGAAATACCATAACACTTAATTATTACTTTAGCGTAATCGACCATAACTACTTTTTACTATGTAAACTAAGACCAAAGTGGGACTAGCTCTAGGTTCTCGTTCATGAAAAGAGGTGGTTACTGTTATTCCTACCTCTTGTAAAACAATGAACGTTACGTATAATTGTAGAAATTTCACGTGAAATACTTTTAAATAAGATATCTTTGAAGGGAAACGAAATGTTTCTGTTAACTTGAGAAAACATAATTATTTGGAAAGATATAACTGCCTTAGCTGCCATCCAAAATTGAGATAAAACACGATCCGCGGCGTAAGACCAGCCTCTCCATGGTTCTCTGTTCGAATCCTGGCTGAGAAAGCGATGAAAACTAAATTGCTAATGGAACCCAGACGGGCCGAAGACATTAGTTACTTAAATGGCTCAAAGTGGAAAGTTTACGAAAGTTTACGGGTCTTCTACTTGTCCTCGGGAACACGTAATTTCGGATGTTTAAAACCTCTTTGATTGCTTACAGAAGCTGAAGAAAATTGAAAAGCGAGTGATAGTGATCGGGATAGAACCTACGGAAAACATAAAGGGATTATTTCGTACTAACTCGTTTATCTAGTTGAATTGAATTTTATTTAAGGTCTTTAGGCATATAAGGCTCAGGCTAAGGTAGGGGAAGCTATCGGTGTTAAAAGCTGTCGGTCGAGGCCTCAGTTTAAGGTACCATCCCCGCGTTTGCTTAGTGTGACTGTGGAAAATCCTTAATCAGGATGGTCGGCCGCTGGGGTTGAACCGAATGCTAAGGTAACACTCCACCACTGAGCTACATCTGCTCGGTACTGGTTTTTGGACAATAGGGAGTCTTGACTCGAAGTTTACACAGTAGACCTCTAACTCTGGGTTTCTGATGTGAATTATATTGCTACAAACGAAGTGCATCAGATTCATCAAATTCATTAATAATAGGGAGAAACATGAAGTTGCCCTAATCGAGAAACAAACTTTTTCACATCAAATTTGAACACTAACACCAACTTTCTCTGCAGGTTCTCAGTGATCAATGGAAAATATATCCTAACTTAAGGGCTTGACAGTATTTCAAACTTTGGTAGCGACGCCTAAATTGCGTCTAATTTTGGCTAAATTTCTGGTATATTACTTTCTTTAATGTTGGAACAGGTTGGGCAGATACCCCATTCCAAACTACAACTTTTGTTTTTAACTTAGAACCATTGTAAAAGATATACTCTAATTGAAGTTTAAATTGTTAAACCTCTTAATAAAACTAATACCTCCTCGTTACTTAATTTTCTGCGTTTTTAATTAAATCTACAAAAATGTGTTAATGAGTCATGGAACATTGAATTTGTCTGAAAACTTCCTACTATCCCAGAATTATAAATTTTCAAACAAACATTTCTACAGCAAATTTACTCTATGTAACTTATGCTTTACGTTGTTGTAAATCTGTAAATTTGTTGGTGAACAAGATTGAAACAACGATTAAAATTTTTAATTTAGTTGCATTCATTATTTTACAACCTGTAGCGGGGCATTACTGACATGTAACGTGTCCGTACAAGGGATTGTAATATACATATGTCTTTACTCTTGAGACCCTACCGATATATTTCATATCTATTTTTTACTTTATTTTACTTTCGTGGAACTTTAGGAACATTATTATATGCTAATAATTTATTGTATACTTTGTATTAATATTTACTTAACTCCTGCGAGTGTATTCCTGTTTGTACGCGTTTCTCAATTAACCCACCAGGGAAAGCATTGGTCTCAAACTTTAATTATTGCAAAAGTCCTCCAACCGGGGTATGCCCGACGAGGGGTTGTTACACCATCTCGGTCCTGGGGAACGGGAAATCTAGTACTAAATTTCTTCCAGCAATACTTGGTTCATCTTCACAGTTTTTGTCTGTCTGCGGACATTTTAACATTGATTTCACAGAAGATGTTTACCACTTTCGCAGATTTCGCTGCCACAAATGACGAATAGGTTTACCGAATATTTATACACTTAGCCGTATTGTATTTTTACATATCTCGCTCATGTGCTTGCAAAATTTCAGCGAAACACATTGATTCGTCTTACCCAAAAATTGAAAACAAAAAAGGGGTTAGGAGTTAACGAACACATTGTATAATTTATAACTCGGAAACCGCTACCTTTCACCAGAATTATGAAGTTTTGATATTCATCAATAGAGGTCACTATATTCTTCGGGGTTGTTCTCAAATAGTGGCAAAAAACAAAAAGAGGCAAAAACTGAATTTAGGAAATTTTGATAGTAAGCCATTTAATCTGCTTTAGAATGAGAATTCCGTTACAAGTTTTCTAGTCCCTGGATAAAGGTATTATCTGAGTGAGCTAAATTATGTTTTAAGAAAATAATTCCTGAGTTTCTAATAATGTAATATGCCTCAACTTAGCTGATATAATTGTTTCATTCTGAATTTTTTATATTCATTGTTTTTTTTTCTGTTGAACTATGTAGCATGATCAAAAATTGTTAGCTTTTCCTGTATCAAAGAACGTGGTTCGTTCTAAAGAAACCATAGTCTCCCTATTATAGCTTGGATATTTGTCTCTCTTAATTCGAATATCTTCCGTCGATAATTCTAACATTCGCTAACACTATTTGCTTCATTCAATGACTTAATATAGTTGTTTAGTTGTTATAGTACAAAATAGAATTTAAACAAAGCAACTGAATACTTTCACAGAATAAACACTTCTACGAATACTGATGTAAGATTTTAATTAATCTATTTAAAAATAGATTCATTAAAATAACTTCTTATAAGCTCCTCTGCATTTGACATTTACGTACCATTTACAGAAATATAAAATCTCTAATTTCTCTGTCTGTTCATTCAGGAGAGTTTAGGACACTTTCCGTTGGCATAGAATGCTGAAATTTGGCACGAAGAATCGTGACCACGTCTAAATTTCTTTAAAAAAATGCAAATATCCCCTCATGTACCCCAACAACATCACAATAAATGTTCAATTCAATGTTAATAGCAATGAAAAAAGTTCGTTAGCATTTTAAATTTCGAACAATAATGTGAATTAAATAAATAGTTTATAATTTTTATTTCAAATTTGGATTAATGCAAACAGAAATATTAAGTCTTAATGTTAAATAGTAGTTGTAAGAGTAGCAATTACACATAGCAAAATCGTCTTGAATCAAACTTGTTTTGGCCTTGAAACATCAAGCCAAGTAACTGAAAAACACGCTCGTCGTGTCAAGCAAAAAGGTTGAATCAAACTTCAATCATGCTTTATTTTTCAAAGGCATGAAATTCATAGTTTAGGCAAAGGATAATCAAGCTTGAAATTGGGTTTTAAGTTCATGCATATTTTATCTAACAAAAATCAAGGTTGTATCAAGCTTGAAATATATTTGTCGTATCTCGTCAAGCCTAGCAAGACAAAATCAAGGGAATTTCACTTGAATCGAGAAACAGTGCTATATGGGAATGTTAATAATAACAGTAATAATAATAATAATAATAATAGTTGTAAGAGGAGTGATATAAGTAGTAGTTGTACTTTTTGTAGTAGAAGTTGTTGTTGTAGCTGTAGTTTTAAATGGAGTAATAGTTGCTAGTTGTAAAAACACTTATTTTTTGTATGGGCCTTTTGAGTAACTTTGGCTTCTCCCTGTCAAGATTATATGAGCACAATGCTTATTAAAATCCACAAATATCCATCCGCCAGGCGGCATTGAAACTCGTGCCCTTGGAGACGCTGGTTTAATACCTCAAAAGTGTTGTAATAATAGTAGTAGTTGTTGTAGTAGTAATATTAGCAGTAGTAGTAGTGGTTGTATTATTAGCGGAATTAGTAGCAATATTTGTTGTAATAGTAGTATAGTGATACTTAGCGTCGCCAACTAATCAGAATGATCTTCTATATATATATATAAAATTGAAAGTCTGTGTGTTTGTTTGACTCCTTGAAGGATTCGAACAAGATTTGTAAGACATATTTATTAGGACCTAGAAGGATTAACTACGGCATTGAACTGTTACCACCATCCCCCAAAGGGAGTGAAACGGAGTGGGGTGGGGTGAAACTCGGAAACCCTTTGAGCTAGGAACATAATATGACCAGAAAGTTCTTTGTTTCAGTACATTAGGAACAGCAATCTTAGTTTTACGATTTGACACCTTTTGGGTGAGAGACGAAAACCTCTTAAGAAGAGTAATATGAGAACTTAAAAACTTTTAAACTTAGAAACTTTAAATTTGACAATCGCCCTGTACCCCGAGAATTATCCTGAATAAGCCTAGAACAACCCGAGTATCAAAAATGTACTTCCCATTGGTCTCGAAATCTGAAATGTGCGTGGTCGGTTTGGAATTTCGAAAAAAGAATCACAATTTGAAAATACTGTACTACGTTAAGTGCACTATTTTTTTTTTTTTTTTTTTTTAGTTATAGCCTATACCTTATAACAAACCTCAACCCCGGAAATCGGAAATGCACTTCGTCTTGCCCTAACAAAGCTAAAATTCGGCAAGAATATTCCACGACGGTTCAAAAATATTAACGAAGATATATTAATAATTTACAATGGATTGATTCTTTCTCACTACCTCAAAAACAACCCCCAACCATCTAAAACCTGAAATAAAATTACAACTGGTCTGTTGCGGAAGTATTATTTTGGTATTGTGACGACCATATCAATTCCTCAATGACTGCTAAGAAAATGCATGGCGTAGATAGGCTTAAATTCATGCAAATCAAAACATTAATTTAAAACAAATATTCAATTCAATAAAATAAATTTACTCATGGGTCGCAGGGCCACCGGGATGGACCTCTGGCCGACTTAGGCCACTTTCATTCTGAGAGTAATTAAATTGTGGGATAATAAAGGTTGTATAATTTGAACAGGCTAGGGATAAGATTTTTGCTAATCCTATCTAATTCTTGCTGATAAGTTGTCTGTTTTGCCAATGGCGTACATAGTCAAGTTTGTTAAGGGAGCAGACATGTATTGGAGGCATGGTGTGAAAGGTCGATCAAGGAGAACCCATTGCTGTGAATTAAAACCGACCGTGTAAGATCCGTAGAGAGGCAGTGAAGTCAAATTCCATTCCGTATTTGTTTGATTATGAACTGTTTTTTTTTTTTTTTTTAATTTGTAGGTTAATTATATTGAGATTGTAGAAATTCCTGATATGTGACTGGATGATATCTTGGTATTTCAAATTGATTTATGTCAATATTATGGATTGGTAGCTTGTTCTGTTGAGCTTTGATGAAGTATTTCTTTTTTTGATCTTCTAGAAGTTCGTTAAGCGGAATCAAGCCCGTTGCTTTGTACAGAGTTTCAACGTTGTCCTGCCAGAGTTTGAAAGCAAATCGAATGGTATATCTTTCAATTTTTAGGAGAGGTGCAATATTTGTTGCAGAGTTAAAACGTTGATATCCATATGTAATGATAGCTCTAATTATAGATTCATACAGATGCATTTTTATACCCATAGAGAGATTTTCGTTGAAGTATATAGCTCTTAACGTGGAATGCTCTCGCAAACCATTTTTACACAAGTTTAGAATGTGCTTTCTGAATGTCATCCTCTCGTCTAGAAGAACTCCCGAGTATTTTACAAATCTATAAGGTTTAATTTGTATATTATTCATTGGCAAATATTTACTTTTGTCACGAATAGTATTATGCCCTGAAGAGTATAAGTTGTATCATGTTCTCATTTAATGTTAGAAGCCGAATATTTAAAACAAAATATTGATTGATTGATTGAAAAGTATTGACACTTTATGTTGATCTAAATGATCGTTTGGTACTAAAAATAAGTGTCTGTGTGTATAATCCTGTGCTTACTAAATATATTTTCGGTACATTTCATTTATTTTGTTGATATTTACAATTGGAAATTCTGAATGGTTCATGGCCTATGTAGATTTGTACATCAATATATTGTAGAATGTTTAGATGGCAGTTTAGGAACTCCTCTGAGGCGGTATTGATGGCAGAGTTAATTTGTTTAGTAGAGTCGGCGGGTAATATTATTCCAAATATTGTAGTGACCCATTGAGTTATTTTGTTTGTGAAATCCTTTATTTTTTTCCATAATATTTTCTATTGCTTTTGATTCTCAATTTGCATTTGTTTGAGTTGCCTGTTTATTATGGGGTCTGTCGTTGAATAGAAGTTCATCTTGACTGGTCCTGAAAATCTTGTTTGGAGTACTCTTCTTACCCTGCTTCGATCTGAGCGGACAGTGGAAGCTGTAGTTTGATGACCCTTTTTACGACAAGTAGCACAGTAAGATTTATTTGGTAGAACTTCACATTTATAGCTAGGATTAGAGTTACCGTATTTATAACAATGTGGTTGGTTGGTGCATATTTTCTCATCGTGGTATATCATACAATTTCGGCAGGGCATGGGTTTAGCAGATGTTCTTCACTCCTCAACCTTGTATCTGTTGAATCCAATTGTTATACCGTTAGTTAGTAAGTAGCTACCCAATGACGGATCCTTTGTAAAACGTCTAACCAGGTGAAGCGGCCCTCTATCACTAAGAATTCTAGTTGCATTTGTAACCGAATAGTTATTATTTTTTAGGTAATGTTTGAGCGATTCAATTTTTAGGTTTGTAGGTATATCCCGATTGACACAAGTAAATGTAGTTGTGGTTTTAGCCTTTTGAGATCCATTTATCCTCGATTCATATTCAGTACTTTTTATTTCTGGCCAAAATCTGTTTCTTTAAAATATCTTAAAAACTTGGATTTACTCTGAAATTGGATTCTAATACCGGTATTTCTTTCTATTCGAAAAACTTTGATGTCTATATCTGAAATTCTTTCTGTTAGGAATTGTAAATATAACGGATTTGTGAGTTCCTGTTTGAGATTTTTGATGACAACCACTTATTTCATATTGTGATTTTCTTCTGTTTTGATTCTGAGTCCAATTCTGGAATATCTTTTATGATGGGTTGATGATATCTTCTGTGTGTGTAGCAAGGCCTATTTATGTCGTTTTGAATAGATTCAAAAAAATTGTGAGCATCTTTCTTTCCGCGAATAAATACTCTAACTCCATGAACTTCCTCGTCTCGGATAGAAGCAAATTTAGCCCCTTTTAGCCTACTAAACAGGAAGTCGTCAAAGGTGTAGGGGTTGGAAAGAAAATCCTTGTTTTACGTTTTCTTTACGACTAAGAGGTGAATTTGTTTGTTTACAGCATATGTGAGATGAAAGAGGAAGTGGGATTGGATTAATTGGAATCGTTGTAAGATTGGAGTTTCTCGGAGACTGTCTCTATTACTGTGATATTTTCTTCCTCTTGTCAAACTGAGTCATCACTTTCACTGTATAATGATAGATCCTGGTAAACTTCTGTGCCTGCTGAACTATTAATTATTCCCGCATCGTTCTTCAGTATGTGAAACGTTGTCGTCGCCCTAATAGAAATCATCGTTGCTAGTAACTAGAGCATTCTGAACAAGTTGAAACATTAATTGTAATTCTACGGGCCTTATTACTGAACTACGGCAAGTTCTAATAAGAAAGTTCAGTTCTCTCCGTTGCGGTCCTCTCCAAAGTGATGATCCTCGCCCCCTTAGGTTGATTTCTTATGTGAAGTCAGTTTTTTTGTCTTCATGCGAACGCCCTTTTGTAGGTTAATAGCAACTTAACGACGGTATAGGTTATTGTACCTTGCCTGCTAGTCAATTGTTAAATATAGGAATCCCCTACTGTGGATGTCGGATTAATAGAACCTTGACCTGACCCCGTTTAGATATTGTTTTTCAACCTAAGTGCTCAGCAATAACTACGTAACTTATTAGAATCATCAACCTACAAAGCCAAATCAATAGTATCTTTCTTTTTCCTTTACAACAAGTTTTTTTATCAGTCCTTTAAGAATCTCTGTCTCTGACATTTTCAATCAAGTATAAGCTGGAACATTTTTTGTCATATAATTGTACTATCTTTCAAGAAAGTAAATCCCACTTGTTGGAGGCGCTGGAACAGAATGTTCCACCTATGAAAAAATTCACAATGCACATGCACACGTGTAGTGCACATGGAGACTTTCAACTACTTGTACTCAGACTCCTTGATAGATGTGTTTTGTTTTTATATTCCAGAATACTTCTCATACATAGCACACATAGTAACAAAAGACAATATAGGGGCAAGACAATCCTATTCGATAATAGTAAAACAAAAAAATACTCAGTACGTAAAAATAAACGGGTAAGTGAAAATAAATAAATACTTTCGCTACGTTTACGATAGTGTAGCGGTTAGCGAGTTAAAATTCTACGCAGAAGGTTAAGAGTTCGAATCACCGCATTTCTCTTTAATTTTTTTCTCACCATTCTATTTGTAATTGCAGTGAAATATATTTTTAGTTTGTAAATTAACAGCTTTAAACTCGATAATGTTATTCATAATGTTTTGAAGTCTTTAGGAAAATTCAAATTGGTCTTAGTGACTTCTATATTACGGTCAATCATGTATTACTTTTTTATTTATGAAACATCAATTTAAGGCAGCAGAAAAAACAACGATAATAAACAGTAACCTAGTCTAACCCGTAAGTTGAATAAAATCCAAACGCATTTTACAACGAGGAGAAGAAGCACACAACTCGTTCTTTCCAAATCAATTTTGACAATTTCTTACTAGATGGCTCTGTCTTTAACATAGATTTTTACTCGTCCGAACTACAAAAGCAATCTAGGTTCGAATTTTTTGAATGGAGAGTAGCTTTGAATTATCAATTTTGTATTTCGTTATGTGTAATTCCTTTTCGCGTTATAATGTTGAATAGTTTTGCATTTTCATTTCATTTTGTGAATTTTATTTTCGTTTCCTGTTGCTAGAGGTAAAAATCAGCAATTTGCTTGCCTGCCAATTGACAATATATGAAACACGAAACTTTCACGTGTCCAACATATTTCTCAAGTTTTTAACAAATCTTGCGTATTAAGGCCGTGAATCAGTTGCGGGACTACTTGTTAATAGCAGGTTTATTGGGCGTAAACTACGGAATTGCTTTATTAAGAAGATACTCTTAAACACAACGTGCACATCATTTATAATATTTTATTAGAGATGGACGACGCTAAAGGAAGGTAGTAAGAAATATTTATTTCGGCAATGCGAACATGAAGGAAAGATATCATGTAATGAAAAATTAACAGGAAATAATTGTAGGATGATTTATTTGTCAATTTTGATATATTTATTCTTAATTTCGAAAGAAATTGTTTAAAAGAAAATACAAGTTTATAGTTTTAGGTCCCCTAAACCGCTTTACATAAAAACGTGGATTATAGAATTCAAATTTTATTTAGGTCCTTCAGGCAATTTCGGCTCAAGCTACATGTAATATATAAGAGCATTACAAATACAGCGCTTGCCTGACAAAATTTGACCAGAATTCTGATAAGCCTTAGTATACAAATGTTAGCTTTTTCGAATACGAACCTTACTTGAGCGATGGGAAACAAATTACACGTAAACGAACAGACAAAACTCCTTATGCACTGTTCATTTACCCTTTGTGTTTGTTCCATGTATATAGAAGTCAGATTCTTGAATGACATAGTCGTGAATTCATGAAAGTCGAGTATTTTTAATATTGCGTACTAAACATACAAGTTGATATAAGTGGTTTGAAGTCAGCGATTCCGCCATAATTTTTATTTTGGGTGGGGGTGTAAAGTAAAAACTAAGAGAGTGTAAGTGGAGTTTTGCTCGGTTTCTACTGATTTTTGACCGAGAATTTGGGAGGTGACACTTCCACGGATACGGGAGTCTGGCGGAATTAGTGTTCGGAGTCCACGTTAAACTGTAGGTCCCGTCCTTGGAACGTCCTCTCTATCGGATTGAAGACAATGACAACCGCCATCGGTTTACCCTGCCCAGGAACTGTGATATATATAAACGATCATTATGAAGTGATTGATGATGGTGTGTTAAAGAGAAATATGAAATATCGCCTTTTGCGAGTGATAAAAGTGTACACGTCAAGTATAATGGATCTGAACAAAAACACCAGAGGTGCAAAAAGTGGAGCCAAGTTCTTT
>JAGDQP010005038.1:4547-54169 GCA_022664845.1 Lepisma saccharinum | reverse complement strand
TCTGGAAAATGGATTATGAAGTCAGCCATTTTGGATTCAAAATGATGTCTTTGCAGATATTTTGTAATCTACTAGTGATGATATACCGTCATACTTCGAAATTTCATATTTCAATTTTTAACATCTTTTTTCTTACAGAACCTCAAAAACGCTGATTTCGCAATAAACTCTTGTTCCTGTATAGCATGCTGACATTTTGTGACACGCGGAACTCCGTTGCATGCACTGCCGTACGTGTTGATACTCCCCTCTATTCGCTCGCGTCGCTGCGCCAAGAATCCCACGGCAGGCCGCGCATCGAACTTGAGGAATTTGGAGGAACTGCGTCTTTTTATCACAACCAGAATCTGCAGTGCACTGCGCCACATGATGCAGATATTCCCTCATACTCCAGAGCGCTGCGTCCGAATGGGGAAACTTCCACATTCTGCCTGTATAACATGCTCCTGGCAGTGCTAACGTTTGTGACGAGTAAAACTTGGTGGGACACGCAGGAGTATTGGAAGTTGGTGCGAGGAACTAGGCTTATCCATATTCCATTTCACCACTTTTTAAGGTTGAAGGAGTTGACTGGACAGTTTACACCCATGGTGCTTTTGCTCGTATTTCGCAGCTTTTTACATTTGTGTAATGCATATACTCGCTTCGCCTCATTGGGGCGCTGCCCCCAGAATTCCAAGATGGCCTCGCTGGGGCGCTGCCCCCAGAATTCCAAGATGGCCTCGCTGGGGCGCACCCCTTTATCGCAATTAACTTCCGCTGGGAACTGTACTCTAGTAGGGAGACGAGCCGAATTTATTCTAACCTACTCGTAATGGTACACCTTCATACCAAATTTCGTTTCTCTAGCTTCAGTCTTTATAAAGTGGGGCTTAGGCGGGCATTTTGGATAAAAGATGGACACATTTTTAACGTTTTCTTGTATTTTCGTGACATACTCGTGATGATACACTGCCATACCAAATTTCACTTCTCTATCTCGAACGATGTGAAAAATGCTATTTCAGCTGCCATTTTGAATCAAAGATGGTGAATTTTTTAAAACGTTGTTATGTTTTCCTAAACTACTCTTCATAATACATCATTATGCCATTTTTCGTATCTCTGGCTCAAGCAGTTGGAAAATGGATTTATGACGCCCGCCATTTTGGATCCAAGATGGCGTCTTTAGAGATATTTTGTAATATTTTCATAATCTACTAATAATGTTGTACTGTCAAACTAAATTTCATTATTCTATCGGCACCCGTTTAGGCTGTGTATTCTTTAAAAAATTTTAGGTTTGGCGGCCATTTTGAATCCAAAATTGCGACTTTTTCAAATTTTTAAAAAGTTTTCTTAATTTGCTATCAATGATGTAGTTTCATACCAAATTTCACTGTTTTATCTTTAGTCGTTTAGGCTGTGTATTCTTTGAAATTTTAGGTTTGGCGGCCATTTTGAATCCAAGATGGCGACTTTTTCAAAATGTCGGAATTTTTCCTTTATCTACTTATCATCCCCTACTTTCATACCAAATTTCATGTTTCTAGCTTACTCCAAACACCCTAAACAATATGATGAGTGAGTCAGTCAGTGAGTGAGTGAGTGAGTGAGTCAGTTAGCCTAAAATGTGCAATTTCAGGGGTCCACAACTAGAACATAGTTTGAGATACGAATATGAAATTTTGTACATCTGCACATATTTACCATATCTCCTTAACGGCAAAAGGTCATATTCCTATCTTTAACATCTTTTTTCTTACGGGGCCCCCAAATCGTCGATTTTGCCATAAACTCTTGTTCCTGTATAACATGCTTCTGGCAGTGCTGCCGTTTTCTGACGTGAAGAACTTGGCTCATGCACTGCCGTGCATGTTGATATGTTACTGGAAAAAGACCAGAAAGGACAGAAGGAGTGAGTGAGAAGAAAGTAAAGTGAAAATGATGTAAGACATTTTGTGGTGGTGTTTATATAGTGGAGGGATGTGTTCTACAATCTTTTCGAACATATCTAAAGGAGAATCCTTTTTGGTGTAATGATTGCAGAGTAGAGAACCTACATAATAACTGTATATAAATGTGGAAAGGGTCTAGGACGTTTCGGTGCAGGATATTTTGGTGTAGGACGTTTCGGTGCAGGACATTTCGTTATAGAATGTTTTGGTGTACGGGTGTTTCGATGTGAGGACGATTGGGTGCAAAGGACGATTCGGTGTAAGGGCGTTTCGGTGCATGAAAGTGTTGACTTAAATACTTTATGTTCAAACGCAATTTGTGTATGATCATAAAGAGAGTAAAGTACACATTATAGTACAGTAATTGTTTTAAAAAGAGCAAAGTATTCTATCACTTCTTTTAATCTATATTGTGTAGGAGTAAACTACTTTTTAATCGAAGGATCAAAATATCGCCTACCGCCAAAAGGTGTGAAGTAGGGTGTAACTAACATGAAGTCTTGTGTCTCTGTTTTTTAATTAATTATAAACGATGTCAATGCTATAGCTAAGCAGAAAACTTGACTGGTTTCAATGGTCATGGCAGTTGGACATTGGTGGTATTGGTGTGAATATAAATGTATAGAAGTGAACTTCTAATTACAAGGGGGCCAGTGATTGCTGAAGAGAATAAACCACCTAAAATGACATTTTAATTGGAACTGTCCTGTTATTGGTGGATATAACCGAAGAGTAAATTACGCAAACTGTTACCTTACTGCGAATTTTTTTTAATTTTAGTAAAGTTTAGTGATAACTGATAACCTTGCAAGATTCCCACTCATTTAGTTAAAACGAATTTCCTGCCTGACTTTTCCAGATTACTATTCAGAGATAATTCAGAACGATTGAACTTTGAAAACGTTTTATTCAAGCTTGCAAAATTCAGCCTACAGCAGCTTCAGAGTGGTAAATTATAAGTAAATATATATATTTAAAACTCACCTATTCAAAAGCTTGGGAGAAAAAATCAGCATCAAAATTAAACAAGATACATGACCGTTCATGTGTCGATAACTGTCACCCTTTTTGTTCAAGTATGTTATCATTTGATCTTAATCTAAAAATCACAAAAAATTCCTCTGATATAAAAAACAAAGCTCCTCCAAAATAATTCAGCGCGCGCAAAATCTCTTTACACATATTCATCCACATATGAGCAGCATAAATTAATGACGAGTCATTACTGTAACCATTGAAGTGGCGTTTCAAGTTAAATTCAGACGTAAGATGAAAAATGTGACCAGACACTCAAAATTCCATATTATTGTTACAATACTCGTGGTGAATAAAAAACACACACACATGTAGCAACTATTTCGGTGAGGCCTGAGGAATCTATCATGCGCACAGACAACTAATGCATCGAAGGGAACTGTATGGTACAGCATCCTCCTGACACAAAGATAGGATTTGGGCTTAGTACTAGGATATGAACGGCATTAAATCAGTAAGTGACTTTCTTTTTTTTTAAGTTATGTCCACACTAACAAGTTACTGTGAATAATACAGTTCTCTTTTTTAATGATGCAAGTTCTGATCAATAGTTACTCGAAATTAAGCTTATATGCAAATTGGCTATTACAGTAACTGTTGTAATCAGTGTTTTACGCAGAGTCCTTAGGGAGGGGAAGTCTCCCCAAAGTTTTGATTTTTCCTCAAAAAATCTTACTCAGGTTTTCGTAGTTCTACAACGTAAGCAATAAGAATTTGACATGTTTGTTACATTTAATAGTTATTACACTACAAACTCGTTTATCCGGATGGGACCGGACTCGTTCCGGATAAACCAGATTTGCAATTTTTTCATGGTTTAAAAACTCGGTAACTTTACAATAATTATTGAGGAACATGGTACAGGTAGACAGTAAATATAGTAAAACACTATACGTTTAAACTGAGGAGAATAATTAAATGCGCTAATGTGAATATGATGTATTTTGAATCTGACAAAAATAAACTTTATATTTTTCGAAAATCGTTCCGGATAAACTAGTTCTGGACACACGAGATTTCATTGTATCTTAAAACTCCTTTCAAGAGCACAGATTTTCAAATTAACCAGGTTCGATTGCTTTAAAGGTTTTTTCGTTTTCTTACCCGTTCCAAACGTAGCCAATAGGTAAGTGGTTTCAAAGCAATGTAGCCGCAGATAGCAGTTTGTTTGCAGTAAGAATACTTGCGTTATGCTAACCTCGTTTCGTGTTCCTTTTAGACTTGAAATTTTGTTTTGTACAAGTTGAAAAGAAATATTGCTGTGTTGTGATTAAAACTAAAACTAATTCATCCATGATAGAACGATTAATTTCTACCTTGGGTTGTATCTGTAATATATTGAGAAAACGCCTCAACCTGACCATTAGAATGTACTGATGTTATGGCCCTCATAAGCTCCGGAGGAATTAAGCTCAATACAGATTAAAAAAAATCAAAAGTAGTATAAGAAGTCTGCTGAAAGGATTTAATTACCTCCCTTAAAATGAGAGTTAAGATAAGAGTGCACTTTTAGAGAATGGGTATTGCAATATAATATGTAGGGTCAAGGCGGATATTATAATCATTTTATAAATTTATCCACTTAATACTCGACTTTCTGGAGACATAATACTCGACTACAAGGAAACACTGAAATATAACAGTGAGCATTCATAATCCAACCCCATGAGTTGGAGTAAATGTTGACACCGTTTTCGTGTATGCGTGGCAATTAGTGACCAAGATCACTATTTTACCAGCATTTTGCTTCAAGCTCCATGTTTCTATCTCAAATTGGAAATACCGAGCAGTCCTGGTTCAGTGGCTTACAGGCCATTCGTTCGTTTCATAAAGCTGTGACATAAGCAAGACTTTTTCACCCAATTTCAGGTAAATATTTACGTATACCATACAACGGGCAGGGAGTAAAAGTGCATTCTACGCTATGTACAAGAGGGCAAATTGATTTTGCAGGTCTTTTATCTTAGAAATAACATGTAGGGTCCATCTATTTAACATTTAATTCATAATGTTTGGTAAAGTGAAGTTTATCGTAGCGATGAAACGTACAACTTATAGCACGAATATAATATGTGAGACGTGCGTGAAAGTGTTGAAACCTAAACATAAGCAAAGTTTTGAGCCAAAGTCTTGTCATATGTGAGATAAAAGTTCTTGCAACTATTTAGCTTCCTCCGCATTGAGAATGGACACTTAAAATTAGTATTAAACGTTACGTGCCTCGCGAATAATGAAAAATATTCTAACCTATCTTCGCTTGCTCGCGATTATGTCAGTGAATTTTGTGCCAAAATATCTGGCATTCATGACATGAAATGACGCCATTTGTAGTACTCCGCATGGCACCATGTTTGTATTTATATAAACAATTATTAATATTATTATAATTACCAAAAGCAAAACTTAAGTCAACAGTTTTATGGATTTTGTCCGTGCAAGCTCTGTTGTGAAAATAAAATTATTGTTTAACCCCCTGGGACTTCACTTGCAAAGGAAGGCACGTCTTATTATAAAAGAAATGTTTGCTGCGGCCAAACGAAGGTTTCAAACAATATGTTCGGAGAAACAACAATCTATACTTACTATTAGCTGACTTTCCTAGGGGTTTGAAATTTTCCATGAAATTCCTAGATTTTATCAGTCTCTTACTTGTAAGTTGAATTCCCTGACTTTTCAAAGTTTTCCAGGTTACTGGGATTCATATCCTAGCAGTTACTAGCTCATTATTTTAATCCTATTTAAGATTTTAATGCTAATTTCAACATTTTTAAATGTATTATAAAGCACTTTTCCATGTAGCGTTAGTTTTTTCTTAGCCATTCTATTGGACGGAGTATAATAAAAATTGTGCATTGTCTGTACCTTATTTGTAACTACCATTTGGAAGGTGGGTGAAATTTTCTGTTGGCAGCGTGACAATTAAAATTGGGCGCAATTTCCTTACCTTTTTGCTTTTCCTTGTCTCGATGTCAAGGATAGATTATGAACTATGTGATTTTTAGATTTGTGCCAATTCCTATGCAATGCACAGTAAGGAACATCACGGAATTTATAATACTTAAGCAAAATATAAGTTTTCGAACATTTTTTTTTTAATTTTAAATATAAATCTAATAATCAAAATTGTATATACTCGACGAAATACATGTAACTTTGGTAGGAGTAATTGGTTTGGTTCCATTAATTGCTCGCATGAAAAAGTTTATCACACCTAGCACTACATATTCTCTTAGAGACCATTCGTTCATCATTTAGACTTAACATAGCTTTCCACTAGCAAATGAAGCAGTAATACTTCGTATAACCCTGCTGAAGACTAAGTTACAATATCGACCACTTTCAAATCATCACATCTATTCCATTTGTGTGCGTACATCAGGGAAGCCAAGCCGTTGTCTTCTAAACACGAACCAATCAAACAAAATTAAGAACATTTTCGTATTCATCGACATGGAATTACTAAAGGAATTGTGATACCACAAAAATTATATTTTGTTTCTGCACCAGTGTAATCAATAATTATGTCCGTCATGACGTCTTCATTTGTTGTACCGTTACAGTTAGAAAATATATAGGCCTATTATGGCTTTTTAAATTCTATTTTAGTATTTCTTATTTACTATTCTACTCAAATACAAGTAAACTTTACATTTCAAAGTATTCTGATTGTGTGTAACTTTTTTAAAAAAAACTAGATAGGATTCGGTGTAAAGATTAAAGTTTTTACATCAAGATATCTTCAAACCTAAACATCCGTATATCGGAACATCCGTGCACCGAAACGTTCTACACCGTAACATCCTGCACCGAAACGTCCTGCATCCGAACATCCGGCTCACATCTGGAATATAGGGAAATCGCTATTAGAACATTTGGGGAAAGAAGTGGATCACCATAAACTATTTCTTGAGTACTATAAAATTTTCAAACGACAGGGTCATGTAAGTATTTATATGAATTCATTTTTTAAAACTTGTGGAGAATTAGTATGTAATAGTGAATTAATTGCACATCTCATACCTGAAGTTATCCACGAACTATTTTCACTAGAAAAACCTTTATTAATGTCTTCAGGACAGTACATCATTGACATGCAAGATTTCAAAATCTCTGCACATGAATTTATTATGAGAGAATTTTCTATAGTATCGTGTGGTGCCAGTCTTTTATTCCACTGTTTAGTTAAACTTCCTTGTGAAATTACAGAATTAGAACGAGGGTATCAAAAACAAGTGGAATTGTTAACACAAAACTTTCATAATTTAGAATGGGACGCTTCAAATGGATACAGCGTTATACTTATTCGAATAATAATATTTCAACTGTGTACAAGTGAAGGTCTTGAAAAAGTACAGTGGATTAAAAACTATTTCACTTGGAAAGTGTTGATAATGTGAGTGAGAAAGAATGTCCTGCGCTGAAAACATTGAATTTGAACATTGCTATGTCAAACAGTACTTATCATGACCCTGTCGAAGTTAATGGTTGTGCACTAAGAAACTGCTTACAACTACTGTATTGGATGAAACATGAAAAAACATTTTTTTTTGTAGAAACCTTATGAGTCATGCAAATGAAAGAAGCATATGCAACTTGTTTTTTATAAATCATTTTAGTTGATGTTTTTAATAAACAATATACTTATACTCCATTTTCTTTCTTTTATTTGAAATAACCTTAATAATGCTAATAAGAGGTATTTAATAATAATCATATAAATAAAAGATTTGTTTTACTATATATTAAAATTTTATTTACATTTTTCTTTTCGTTTGATATTTTTACAAGTGATTTTACAATTGCATCATTTTTCTTAAGATTTGTAGTATGAAACGTAGACAATATATTTTTTCCTCGAACACTGAAATAAATAAATGCAATACAGAATAGTCCACAAACATCTACCCTACAAAATTTCAACATTCTATGACGTCCGGAAGTGAGTTAAATTAACGTGATGAATCTAGTAGTGTACAGCTAATTAAATTCTAATATAAAAATATTTACCTTTTAATTGGAATCTCGTTGAACAATCAAGCATCGCCAGTCAACACTTCATTGCTTTTAAAAGTGTGCTCGAAAACTACAACTTTATAGTACAACCATTAGGCAACGCTTCAATATTTTTAAAGGCAAGCACGAGAATTTTAAATGTTTGAAATAAAAAGAACTCTCACAATCGAATGAACTACGATTTAACGAGTCCTAAGACTTAGCAAAGAATGTAAATGTATTCAAATGCATTGCCTTATATTCGAATCTCTTATCCACACACTACGTTTGCTCCATACAAACGTCTAAAAACCAATAAAATAATATTGTGACATAGATTGAATGCAAAACATTTTATTTACTGATTTTATGTACATATTCTAAGACAACATGAACAAGGAAGTGAGCTCTAAATCTTGTCGCAAACTATGATATCATGTCCAACGTAGTAAGTATTTACTTATTTTATGTACACATACTGAAGCAACATCAACAAAGAAGTGACTTTTAATTCTTGTTGCTGACTATGATATCATGTCTCACGTAGATAGCACATACACAATTTACTCATTGTATGTGCACATACTAAAACAACAATAACAATTCACTCATCAGCAAACTGGACTCTGTATCTCTCCCAATCTATGAAATCACTTCTGCGATTCATGTATGATCTGTATTTTTCGTTTTTCGAATATTAAACAAGAAACAAGAAAGCCACTATCAAAAGTGACATAGTAAATTGACATCGCCAAGCAATCTCTTATCTTGTATAAAGAAAAACAACTTCATTTAATAACAAGGCGACGCAGTAAGATAATGTACCCACGCGATAAACTGTTTTCTATGTCCAAAGTTGAAATGGAGGCAACTTCCGATTTTTTTTTAAATTTTTTTTCGTACATCAAGCCTCTGTAGAAATATTATTTTCTATGTTTTTATTATGATAGTAGTTCCAATCCGTCCACCTTCGGATCGAAGGTATATATCATCTCTCCTTCAGCAAAAATAATAAAAAAAGGTAATTGTTATTATTTTTAATTTTTCTAAGTAACTTTTCTGTACTTTTTTATCTGTAGCGTTTAACCATTTAATACACAAAACGACTGGTCTAGTGGGACTCAGCAATTCTGCCAGTATTTTCAGTTGTGAGAAAAGTTATTGTAAGGGTAGTGTAAATGCAGTTTTATATAGCCCAAAAAGTTTAAGTTTTCAAGTGTAGTATCAAGGTTTTAGGAGATGAGTCTGGCGAAGTCAGGGCTTTTGCTAATATTTTCAGTTTTAGAGATGTAGGGTCAAAATTATGACGGTGATGTAAGTGAACTCGTAGATGATTCATCATCACATTCCAACTAACTGCGAAACTCTCATAAAAAAACTAACATCAAAGACAATAATCTCCAGTCACCTGATATCCCCGCCCAATGGTGCAACCGACACTTTCGTCAGACTTTTGCAATCAAATATAGCATAATAGGGGAGGGGAGTTGACTCACCAGGACTCATAAGCGTCCCTGTCAATAATCACATAACATCAGTCCTGACTTGCAACCCTAATGTCACAACCACTATTGAAATCATGACTTTAAATCTGAAACCAGTGTCTACGTCATATGCCAACTAAGCCACACTCGCTTGATGACGTCAAGGCAACCATCTACACTAATAATTTACATTAATACACTCATCTCCACTATCTCCCAAAGATAACAATGGTTACGTCAAACAAAATGATCCCACATTCGGGATTAAACCACAAACATCTGATAACACACGGCGGCCATATTGTGTAATTTGTACCCCTTAACTAGTTCGGTACTTACATTTCATCCACGTATTTTCAACGTTTCTGTGCTACTGGCGATGTAGCAGCACCATAATTATTATTAGAGAGAATAGATAGAACACTTTGGGTGTCACCATCCTGTAGGACACTGTTATCAGCTTTAAAACGAACTTAAAAATCATTTTTTTAATCTGCTTCGCTAGATTAGACGTATTCTCACAAAACGTGGCCTGAGCATTGTTCAACATAATAGAAAAATACTGTGGATGTTTAATGCATGTTTGTCTTATCAAGAGATCTCGGAGTCTTGTGATAGTTAGTAGAATCGCAGTGCTCACTAGTTTCTCTTGTGATAAGTTAATATATAAAATGTACAGCTTTTTTTATTATTATTTTCAACTGCAATTAGGCATATTTCCAGTATTTTAAGAATGGTTAGTTAGTCTCATAAATTAACGCCCATTGTAACGCCTCTAATTCACTTCTTATCAGGAACCACTCATGGATTACGTGTTATTTGAAGCTCAATACAGCGGTATTGATTAATGTGTGCCAAAAATTTGAGGAAGAATTCATAACACCAGAACAAGAAAAAAGTTCGTTTGGAGATTAAAAAAAAAAAGTATTTTCGGAGCTGCAGGCGCGCAAGTGAAGGCTACATCGTCACAAATGACGTCATATCTCGACACGTAACGGCGTAAACGAGGTTGGCCTAGTAAACACACTCGAAGTTCCACCCAATACATCTATCTGAGTTACGTTTATGATTGGCGAATGGAGCTCACAGGGGATTTCTATGCTTACCCTATTAAACTATTTAATTTCTTGATAATAAAATACTTACGTTGCGAAATTATCTATGTGACACTCCCTCAATCATAAATATTGCTTCAATAGATGTACCACTCAAAGTTGGCGCGGGACAATGAAAATTTGACCCACGACCCACCGGACCCACACACCCACTGACACACCGCGACCCACTGGCCCACCGTACCAGAGGACGCGCTGGACCCACCGCGACCCATTGACCTACTGAGGATCTTGGAAGGTAGACGGCCAGGGCCTATATTGTAGGTACCATCCCAGTAATAATAATAATAATAAATATTACTATATTTATAATAATAAATGATGACTATTATTATTAATTGAATGAGTGTTTACGGTAATTTTTGACAAAATACGGTAATTTTAATACTTGCGTACGATATTTTCGATTTCAACAATTTCCATCCCTGCACTGCAGCATGGCCAGTCGAAGTGTCAATCACTAACTTTGAATTAAAACAGAGGGTTGCTCAAGAAGGTAGAGACTCCACCGCTCGTCCAAAAATTCTTCACGGAGTTGTCTCCTGCTCTGCCTTTCCTTGGGAAGAACCAGCGCCTTCTGAGGATTTGTAGCATTGTATCGGGGAGCGAATGATGTCGTAGCCAAAACAATAAAGACAGTGGGTCTCGGTGGGTCAGTGGGTCGAGCGGGTGTCAGTGGGTCGTGGTGGGTCCAACCATGCCGACCCACGGCCCACTGACCCACTCTAAAAACGTGATCCACTTGACCCAAGACCCACTCCATCTCTGGCCTACCACTTCGACGGTGATATGCTAGGTCGACCTCGCTTACGCCATTATCTGTCGAAATAGGGCCATAACATCTTTAATGACGATATAGCCGTGACTTCGAGCGCTTGTAACTTCGAAACTAGGCATATATCGAAATTTCTTCAAAGAAACTTTTTTCTTGTTTTCTTGTTAGAAATTAACCCTCAAACTTTTGCACGCATTAATCAGTCGCCCTGCATATTCAGAAAATAAGTACTATTTGTTTTAATTTCGAGGCAGTGCTATTTTAATTGGCAATAGTATAAATAAGGGAGTTCAGTTAGAAAGAAAACGTATTTTTGTTTTTATGGATACTGAGCAGTTGTAGCTCTGTTGGAACAACGTTGGTTTCGCATTCTGGAGATTCTGGGTTCGATGCCGATCATACATTAAATGGACTGGAACTAATTTTAAAAAATGGTATACAACACGGAAACACTCCCTGGATTCATATATTCATTAAATGTTTAATGGCATTGATAAGTCAAGTATCACTGTTGGATTGACGTCAATGATTTTTCTGTTTAATTGTATTGTTTACTGTGTTGCCATCTCGAGGTGGAAAATCGAAGAGTCAGTTCATATCTTCTGTCTCCAGACTCGTCTTTCTGTCTAGCTGCATATGCATTAAGCTCTTATTTATCACACTGGAGTGTTCGATTCCATCAAGTTTGTATCTGAAATCAGACATCAGAGAACAGAACCGTTTCCTGCTTGTAATTGAATTCAAAGAGGATTAGTTCTAACTGAAGCTTTTACTCTTGTTCTCGTATGTGGCCCTTTCTTACTTATATATTATATCTTGAAAATAACGTGAATATCATTTACGAATGTGTTATTATGTGAGCAGTACGTACAGTATATGGACCGTAAGTAAAAAGTAAGATAGCATTTTTAAAAAGGCCCACACAGCAAGCGTAGGAAACAGCTAGAAATTAAAGGTAGGTCCATTTTGAATTAAACCGAAAATTGAGAAAGTTAAATGTAACTGTTGCGTGTGTTTTAGATTGTAAGGGAGTGCTCGAGTATCGTTAGATACAGTTCAATCCCCATGAGGAAAACTCGGCGGCCCTCCATGGCGGCGGGCCACCGGAGGCCCGCAAAATTTTCCTCATGGGGATGGTTACAAGTATACCAACGTATTCAGAAGCCTTTCACAGACAGCTTATTTGTCTACAGTATTGCTGAGAGTCAGAGTGTAAGTCGTATATTTTCATTCTTTATGTGGAAATTGGGATGGAGTTATCAAAGGGGAAGGTATTAAGATAAATGAACATGTAATTTTCTTTCTCAAAAGTTCGACAAGAATTTGTTTATCAAAAATCGTTATGAAATACACTTCTTACGAAAGTAAGAAATAGGTATTCTTTGAACATAACAGAACGCTTGCAAAATCACCTACGTAGTTGCAAACAGGTAGTGGAATCAAGGTTTACTTGATAAACAAAAGTTTAATATTATGTTTATGAAACTGAAAGTATTTAGTTTACAAATTTACAAAGCTGGTTACAAATTTATAGATGGTTTTTTGATTGACGTATGAAGTAGCTTGTGAATACAAAGGTAATACAAACTTTTTTAAAATGGAATTTTAACCATTGTTTGTGCAGGAATGAGTGTTTCCGTTCCAGAAAATAATCTGACTCAGGGAAATTTTTATGATAAAAGTATAAGGACGAAGTTTCTGAAATGATACAAGGCATGTTAGGTATGCGTACCGTGTACAGTCTTGTGTAGCAAAAGCGTTTGTGATGAAAGCCGTACTGTTTTTGTAGCTGTATTTATTGTGTAAGCGCTACTTGCTTGATTAAAAATCCAGAGATATATCATGTATGAGTGTAACGTCTACAGTCATGTATAGTTCTATGTATCGAGTGTAGTGTTACCGTGCGTGAATGTGTCTAATGCTGCAAGAGCGAGAGTGGTTATACGAGCATGGTCTGCAGAGATATTTGTATAACTTGAAAGCATTTTATTCATCAACCTTCAAGGTGGGACTGGAACGTCCATATCTGACTGTTTCACAGGAAATTAGAATAAGATTAAGAGTGTCTCGTTTGTATATGCACTCAGGATGAAAGTCGTTTACTTAGCAAGTGCATTAGTCTCCATCTGCTTAGTCACAACCTCGTTTCACCGCAGTAGCAAAAATAGGTTATGCTTTTTGCCAGTCCAAGTAAGGCCACTCAGCAGAGGGTTAAGAGGTACTATTTCGGATAAGACGTAGCATGGATAGTAAGGAACGGTTGATTGGCAAAGGGATTGAAAGGTACATTAATTATTCTTTTTTTCTTTATATCTGAAATCTTGGACATACGTTTATGCTTATAATCATCATTTTGGGGTTAGCGCTTAAGAGGATGACGAGATGGATGATTGTCTTCTCGACTAGACGCCGCTTTAGACTTGACGGCCGACAGATGGTTTTACACTTATGAGTACTGTGCATTGTTGATAGTGAAGGGTAATTGGTGAAATGATTCGAATAATCACATTTTATGAGAGATTAAGTTTCATTCAGGGTTAAAGAACAGTATAGCGGAAAACTATATGTACGGACTCGAGTAGGTAGCTTTCAGGGCTGTATTCTGGATTCACAACTTAGAAGTCTACCACTACTCAAAGTAATAAGATTTGCGTGGAGGGTAAAGAGTCACACAAAGTATTAGCTAATTCATATGAAGTACCGTAACTTAATTCATACTCTAAACAACGTTCGTTTAAGAAAAAGGAACTAAAAACATGTTACAATGTGAAAATATTTATAGGTCTTATGTTATTTTTTAATCAAAAATACCTTGTTTAGGGTGAAGTTCAAAGTTATACACAGAAAAATTTACACTGCCGTGAAAGGGTTTTAATCCGAACCTCCCAGTTTCCGACTAGGTGTACTATCCATTACACCACCACAGCACACCTAACACAAGGTATTTATGATTATGTAATTTTAAAGTTTATCTCGCATAAGGTACTTGTGATTAACGAGTAATATCATCCATTCGTAATGCACGAAAATTGATAATGATCTTTAAATATGACTGCCTGTAGCGGAGTGCCTTGCTTCGACTCCAGAAGCGGATAGCTGGATCATTGAGGCGGAAGAATTTTGTGCAGAATAGGCCTACACATAGAATATTCACAGGTCTATTAGCCAATTAAGAACACGGAACGATTTCCAGAATGAATGATACAACATACATCATATAAATGTATGAAGTATTAAAGTAAAAGACATGTTAAAAATCTGCGTTTACGTGTGAAACTGCGGAACTTCGTTTAACAACCAATCAAATAGTCTTCACATTTATCTCTCCCAGCATTCTTCCTTCTCAATTTCCAGTGGTAGAGCACTGGCATGGCATTCGGGAGGTCGTCTATTGGATCCCAGCAACGAACGCTCCTGACTGAGGATTTTCCAGGTTTTTTCCTCAGTCACACCAAGCAAATATCGGGATTGCACCTTCAACATAAGCCTTCGCCGACACCTTCCCGAATCCTTTCCCGTTCCCTATCACGGCCTCAGCCTTAGATGCCAAAAGGTCATAAATATAATTCACATTGTGCGTAATGTTAGTTACAGGACATACGGATAAAATAAATTTTTAATATCTCATTCTAAATGAAACTAAAAAATAGAAGCAGAAATGTTATTTGAAAAATAATTTGAAATAAGATTTAAAGAATAAAAAAATTGGGTTGACAACGGTTTAGCTCATGAACCCAATTCTCTCTCCTTTTAAATGGATTCATCAGGGTTTGAACTCGAGAACGAGAGGGTAGCACGGTAACCACCAAAGCACCGAGACTTGTTTATTCTCATGATGAGAACAGAGTATTCATTGAAAACTATAGATGTTCTCTCGGTCTCCGATATTTTCCGTGTCAAAACGTTCCTAAATATATTAAAGATAAAGATTAAAGGTGAGCAAATCAATACGTTTTAATTAAAAAATTAAAAACATCTAACAGTTTCATCAACTAACTAACTAACTACTTGTCTTGTTCAGACACACAGAATTACATAAACAAGACAACTTCTAACGAGCCAGCTATATGTTTTCTGATTGACTCCTGGCAGCCAATCCCATACTGTCTACACAAACTGAATTCTTAATTAATAGCATTCTCTGATTCCCTTCCACCCCCTGCTCCTACTACAACAACCTACGTTGGGGTATGCATAGATGTTTGACCTGGAAGCTTCTATTCCAATAGACACATCTCAGGACCCCTGTGGTAATTTGATCGGCAATTGTAGAATTCGTTTTATCTTTCTTGCTTATATAAGAGCTGAAGTCTTATGCTTAACCTACCTCTTTGTCTTATAGCTGGATACTAATACAACTTATTCTTCAGTGAAAAGTAAGATTTACTATGATAGAATACATCTTTATTGTAGGAACGACATCAATCAGTAAAGGTACGAACCTATCAATTTGACTCCAGTAACTCACTTGAAGAATTACATAGTGTGATCCTCCCGAGCAGAGGCTAAAATTAAATTTATTCATAAAATTCAAAATAATAGGAAAATTTAGGATTTAGTATATTTTTATATTTTTCTTGTAAATTGTTCTGTGAAATGGAAATAAAACCACCGCCATGTTTCAGTAAAGATGAACAGAGTAAGATCAACGTAGACTGATGAAATATAATTCAATCTATGATGTCAATTGAGAAGTTATTCACCTTTGAGCAAATAACCATAGTCTTTATACTGGGAACGTCACCTTTCGTCCTACTTAAAGTTCAGAGGAGAGTCAAGTCAGACAAACACCACACACACACATTTACTGCTTATACGATTCACTATATAAAGCCGATCAATCTTCTATTAAAACCTCCAGTTGCATAGACGGACCTTCAGTACTTCAGTAACACCTTCAGTTCCATAGAGGGGCCTGTGGTACGATAGAAGAGGTCTGCAGTTTGACAGTCTCCAGCCAAAGCATCTACTCCAATCTAAGAAGGAAGATAGTTTTTTCTGAACAACTATTCCTCTGGCTGTGATAGAATCAAAGGCTGAAGAATTATTGAACTTCTAACTTCAACATATTTCCAGGCATGAATAGAGGATCTGCTTTATATTGTGATTCTAGCGTCTGACATAATTGAGGCTTTCTAAGTGTCACCTCTCGAATAATATTTGCTCAAAGTTAAATAACTTCGGTAAAATCGTTTATTCTGTCCATCGTTAAGAAACGTGGTGTGTTAAAATGTAATCATGTTACGTTCAATTAACCCGGTAGCAGAACCCTTTCGTATCCAAGTAGTTCTCATGTTTAGCTGAGTTTTGTTGCTTTGAAATCCCAAATTTAGCCTCTACCATCTGACATTTAAAGTTAACTCCCAGAGTTCACCCCATATTTCTCATCGATATTTCACACGAAACAGTCTTCAAAGAACGACACTATCTAAAACCTTTCGCTAATAATTCAACGTTTTGGTAATAGCCTATTTCACAGATGTTCCAGGTATTCTTTGCAGACCTGAAGGAAGCCGTTCACATGGTGATAGGTCTTCCTAAATTCAGGTTATAGTCAGAATACCTTACCTAAACCATCAGTACTCCTCCGTCGTTCACAATAGGACTACCATACATATACCTATATACAGTAGATTCTTACAATATTTTCACGTGAGTACACTTACACTTTTGATCATAGTGCGATTGTTAATCAACCAATTAGGACACAAATACATGCATGTCAAGTTAACGCATCAAGCTAATTATATTCATCAATGTATATTAAATTCATATACATTTCATATCCATACGCAGATATACTGTCTTAAAAAATGTCTTGTCCAAGACTGAGTTATTTTGAAATATGCATATAAACTACTGAGGCATCTTGGTGCACAAAAACTGTAATAATTGCGAAACTGCAAAATATATTGACTTCAAGCTTTCATATCATATAAAAAACATGTAAAGACATAGTTATGCGTATTTATGACCATGTATATAATTTATAACACATATACGAGGGCCTATTTGTATACAGTTATTATCATGTACTTGTTTATTGCACATTAACATAATCCGTTACAATACAAGTCTCAGATTTTGTTCTTGTTAATTTACTGCTTTAAGAATTTTCCTTTCGTCTTTAGCGGATACAGAAATCTTACCTTTCCTGTTAAACTTTGACGTTACGTTCTCTTATGTTACACAAGTTATGATCAAAGGTGGTGGCTTACTGTCATTATATAATTTCTCGTGGAAAAGTATGTCTTTTGGGCAAATCACATAATGTTTCTGCATGAGTTTTCTTTCGCTTTCTTATTTCTTCTTCTTCTTCTGATATTAATCACTCTTCTCCCTGTTCTTTGTCCTTAAACACGATTGAAATTCTTGCTCGTATTTTTACTATGAGGTTGGTAGGGTTCTGACTTATGATTCACTTACCATTTTTTACCTGGGGTTCCGAATAATTCCAAATTTGCTCCACAATATATATATATATATATATAATAATTCACAGCCATATCCAATCCACTACTGGATGAGGCCTCTCCCGGAGGGAGGAGGTGATCTACTGCTCCCACGCTGACCAGACGTGTTGGGAGAGGAGAGCCGAAGCTCTCAACTGTGATCGCTACCTCTTTATTCAGGTAGCTCCCCAATTCGTCTCACGACGATGGGTGGACGCCGCACAGGCAACACCATCTCGAGTACTGCAATGGTCATCCGTCCAAGCACTGACCAGACCCAGAGCTGCTTGACTTCGGTGATCTTACGGGAACCGGTAGACCAGCTGGCTATGGAGTTTATATTTATATATTTATTTATTTGTGTGCGTGTGTGTGTGTGTTTAATATAAAGTTTCAGACTGTAAAATTAGTGCCTAAAGCTGTATCTTGTTTCTTTTTTTCAGACAAACACACAAAAAAAAATGAAAATCACGTTCATTCTTTTAGGAACGTTAGTTTGCCTTTGTAAGTCAGAAAACATCCTTTCAGTTATACCTTATGTAACACCAAGTCAGTTAAACATTTTTGAGACTGTTATAGCTGGGTTAGCTAATAAAGGCCATAATATTGTGAATATATCGCCAATTCCTTTCAGAAATAGGCTCAAACGTGTTAGGGAAATTTCAATCCCAGCTTTATACCAAAAACTTCTAGGTCTTCATTTCAATCCTCTTGATGAACTTAAGAAAGGGACTCTGTTATACCGAATTTTAATCAAAATCGAGAATTACAGCAACTACTGTGAACAATTTATAAGTTTATCTGACAATCTATTTTCAGAATTAAATTATAAATTTGATCTCGTATTAGTGTCAGCATTTTCTGGTGAATGTGCATTGAGATTTGTCCACAAATTCAAAGTACCTTTTATATATATCTCAACATCTATCTGGCCGCATCTTGAAGTGTTGTCTGGTCATTATGGTCTGTATTCATATAATCCAAATGTACTACTTCACTATACGGACAAAATGACTTTCGTGGAGCGCGTTGTTAATACTTTATACACTTCCATGTTTTTAATTTTGTACGAATTTCGATATATCCCAAGAGTTGATGAATTTCTACGAGGACCTGCCTGGGATGATATGCCATACGCTAGGGATATGTTGAGGAATGTTAGTCTGATATTGATCACCAGAGGAACAAGTACACGCTATCCAGCACCAACGGCTCCACTGTACGTCGACATCGGAGGTATTCACTGCAAGGATTCTTCACCACTGCCTAAGGTACGTATTATACAGATATCATATTATTTAGATATTGTTTCCTGTAGCGTTATATGTTTCCGTCCAGAGTACAACTACATATTAATATTTTAAAAAAGAAAGGGAAAAAATATAATTTAGTGGAGGAAATTATATATCGAACCTTTATGCTTCTTCCTATGAAAAGTGCGTAAATTTGTTTCATTAAATGCCTATAGTAATTTACACATTTTGAACTGGCAATTTTGACCAAAGCCCGTCAAATCTTAGGGATGGCAATTTGGACTACCAATCTTCCGGAATGTTGGTGGTGAAGGAGCGACCAGAGCATTAGCTGAGACGGATTGAATAATAATAGTCTATGTTATTATTTCGTCTATGGTTGAGAAACCAACCTATTATTCATTTTGTTAAATTGAGTTAAGCCCTTAAAAACCTCGCGCTAATCTTCATTGTCGATTGGAAGTTCTCAATGTTACTGATTGGACTACGGGCGATGGAAAATCATGCAGTGTACGTACATAGTTATTTTCATATCTTTTCAAATATCTACACTACAAAGTTCTAGACTCACAATATTCTTGATCATTTAACTCCCCCGCTCCTCGGCAACAATATTTTTTGGATATTTGTATGAAAACAACAAAGTGACCTTGAACTCTTGGACAGAGCTGCGACATTTAACTCTTGTATAATTTTAAACAGAGTCAATCCTATACTCACAAATACATTAATCAAGAGGGTATGTACTGAGTTTACATACACAGGGACAATGCACAGCAGTTCCAAAAAATGTAATACAAATATCAAGTCAAGCCGTGGTAATAATCCTGACATATTGCCAATGTAAAGCGGATGCCAGAGTAGTTGAATGTGTGCATGTCGCATCAGTGTATTTGTCGTAACTTCATTTCCCGACTGAAGATGAGAACCAAGTATACTTGAAGATTCATTTGGAGAATAGTCTAGCCGAAAATTTGAAGACAAAAGCGATGATAAAAATATCCAATTATTAAATATACCTAACTCAGAGCCAGACGAAGGGTCTTTTTAATTCGAGCGAACGTTAATTTTCTCGCCTCCTTCCTCCCAGTATTGATAGCTTTCATGGAAAATCTTTCATTGCAGTTAATATTATCGAGTTTTCATTATCTGAGGCTATCATGAATTTTATAGACATTAAGTCAATACAAACAATAAAACAGATTATCAGTAGAATATAAACAAACAAACAAACATTGGAATTTTTATGACTTATTGTCATTTTTTAGAAATTCTGAGGAGACTGATACACAAAGCATTTATACACACCATTGAACCATCCATTCAGCACAGCATTCTGGATTTTCTCTTATAATAAAGAATTTTCTTCTTATTTTGTAGTTATATTGAACAGTCACTAATAGTAATAAACAGAGGTTGGAATTGTAATAAATAATATAATCCTTTCCTCCGGGAGAATTGATTCACTGTATGCCAATAGTTAGACAAGCAACATGACAGTACAAATATGTGCGAAAACATGAAATGCCAGGATGTTCCTCCATTTGGAGCAACAAATAATGAGTAGGTGAGCACCACTGAGAGAACCACGAGATACATAGGCAGAAATTACATTCACGTTAATTTCTAAGAGCTAAGAATTAATGAAAAGAAATGGACAATAATAATATGGACTTCAGGAAGGAATGCAACAAAACTTGTCTTTTTCAAACACACACACATACAGAGAGAGAAAGCATGGAAGAAGACGTGGAAAGAGTGGAAAGAGAGGAGAAAAAAGCAAAGAGGAAAAGAAAATAGCGGAAGAGATGATAAAAATATCTCTCTCATGAGGATACACAATTTGCGGCTTTCTCCCCGGGCCCCTCTCTCTGTATTTCGTGTTTCTCTCTTTATGGGATAAATATCCCCTTTCAGTAGCAATCGCACTCTAAAAAATCCTGGGGCACCAGGGACAATACGAGTATTGTTAAGTGATTTTCCAAGTATTATCGTTGTCGTAACGATCAATATGGTCATATTTACGATGTGCGACGTGTCAGCAGTTACAATAAATGTTCATTCAGCATTGTTAATTGAGTATTGTTAAATTTACCATATTTTAATCACATTATTAACCATATTGATTTGTTAAGGCGGGACTAACAACAAATTATTGTTGCTTAAACCATATCCACACATTAACGTTTTGTGCATACGTATACGGTTACCACACTTCGTGTTATGGGATGGACAAAGAAAATGATGGCGTCACAACGACATAAAAATAGAAAGTTACTGCAAACGCACGGACCTTGATATTGACGAGGAGTCCGTAATGATAATTTTGATGATGCAGATGATGATCAATAATAACATTAATATTTAAACGTATGATGATATTTACCCATATTTATATTACGCGTTTATAACTTTATTTTCTGTTAATATATTTGTGGTCAACGATGACACCACAGTTTTTAACAAAGAAGCTCGTAGACACCGGCGGTTTATTTATAAAATCGGGTTATACTTTGCCGAATTAAACGTAGGATTATTCTTTTTATATACTGTCCTACGACTAAAGACATAACTTATAGGATTTTGGAAACAATGGCACATTAATATTTATTTTTCCATGGATTTGTGTGAGTCTTTCTTAAAAGTAGAAGACGAGCGATTCACCTCATAATTTTACCTAGCCTAACTGTGGTTGGTCAGTGTTACTAACAAGGACCTCGTGTAGTATACGCACGAGCGAGAAAAGTACGTGCGCTGCCGCTTTGGGATAAACGGCATTTCTCAGTGTCGAAGGGTACGAGTTAGTCCGAGAAGCAGTTATTGCATAAAAACTGATCATCTTCTCATTATCACATTGACAGAACATCAGATTTCGTTCCGGGCTTCGGTCCTCCATAATATCGATCTTCCCACTAGTTGGATTACTAGCTTTCATCACCATCATGCCTAACCAGCATCAGGAAGAACGATACCAGCATCGATTACCACCGACAGTACCAGGACCTCCACAGTACTCTACACTCGGCAAAGAAACGGATCATCCTAAACGTTTCCAACAAAAGTCACCTGTTCTCTCACGCTCAAGATAACCTAATCCAAGCAATCAAAACTGATTTCCGGCAAAGAAATCTCATACCATCATTGACTCCGAATCAGATAATGAACATGCTATGAACATCAATAGTAAAGAAGACTTTCCAGACCTTGAACACTCATATCTACTTACTAATTTTTATGAAAAGTTCAGAAATTCAAAGCTGTTACTGCAACAAATCAACAAATATCTTCTACATCATCACACGCATCATTCCGACCCGAAATGACATAATCAAAATCTTGATCTCATGATCAAAATCTTGCCAGCAAAATCCGTAACCACCATAGTATTGAAATCTTTGGAAAAACAGCAAATCTCAATCGCCTCACCAACAAACCATCAAATCAGCCTCCACCTCCACGCAAATAACCGACACTCTCTGTAATTATCCGAGGAGTAGAACCTGCAGTGACAGATACCGAAGCTGAGACTGAACTCAAACACGAAAGACATACTATCATCGAATATCTTTGAATCAAATCTAGAACAGGCGAAGCTACATACATGATTTCAGTACTAACTAATTATAAAGAAACAATCCATAACTTGCTAGCTAATGGGGCGTACATCTACAAAAGACGTTGTCGGGCGGAATCATCGCATTCACCACCTCCACTTCCAATCCGCTGCGAAAAATGGCACGTATACAACTCTTATCCAACTTCGAAATGCACTAATGATTCTAAAAGCGGTTTCTGCTCTGGATCACATAACACAAAATCCTGTCCGAACCTACAACAGCCTCAAAAATGTACAACCTTTGGTGAAACTCATCCCCCTTTTAGTTATAAATGCAAAGCTAGACCTTCACCAGAACCTACAAAATCGGAACGTATCGTACCAATTAATTCCGCAGAAACCCAAACTCAAATTTCATCACCAGTAACTTCTGTGTACCAACCGATAACAATTAAGCAAGTTCTTATATTTATCACCGTAACTCTGGAAAACATACACCCGTTTTAACGTCAGAACATCTTACAACAAATCCAGCATGCAGCGAGAACAATCTTACACGTAAACTTCAACCCTACGTATTCAGGCAAATATGCTCATTTTCACGCTAATGCATTGGAAACCGCAGTATAAGTTCATCACAATTTCATTACTAGCCATATCAATATTGCTCATGGACTTAACATTCTTATTTCTCAATATTCGCTTGCTGAATCAAAACAAACCACTCTTCACGCACCTCCTATTAGAAGAAATGATCACTGCCTTCATTCTCAACGAAATATATCTCACTCCAAAACTCACATGCAAAGTCTCCGGTTACACACCTTATTGCGAAACGATAAGAAACAGCCTGTACTCAGAACAAACTGGAGTAGGAATCGGCTTTCCCCCATCCACAGTTCACCGGCAACATACTCCAAACACTCCCAACCTCCCGGAACATCTCATAACTACCATCTATTAAAAATTAATATGCATGACTATTGCAACTATCTATACACTGTAATTTAAATTTACACAAGTGTGTGTTGCTTCGGAGTAACATAAATCACTGGCAGGTGCAATTCCCATTTACTTTGGGGTTGATCTCACCATCCATTTGTAAGATTCCCAGTTCAATAACGTTTAAGTATTGAAGGGGTAAGTGTCTTACAAATGGTTGCTGAACTGATTAGTACAGAACGTAGAATACATACGAGTACGATCGAAGAAATATCGTACCACTTACTTGCTATATTTTTTGAGTGAGTTTACTTGACTACTCAACTTGGAACGGGTGCAGACCGACAGATTACTTCTTCTCGTACGAGTGCTGGTATTCGACTAACTTTTCGGCTTTACTAAACCAACTCGTCACCCTCTACCTGACTACGTTAAAGTTTTGGAATTTTCCTACTTTTTAAAAGTTATGCCTACATCACAGTTTTTGAGTTGTGAAGTGCAAATGAACTCTAGGTTGATTACGTTTATACGTCACGTCTGTTGAGCTCTTTCTTTTACGGTTTGGCTACAGACATTCAAGTAGTTCACCGAGAATTTAGCGGACTGTTGCATTTCTATAATTTCTGTTATATTTCCGTTTAAATATTTCTTTGTACAACCATCACCAAACGTTTTTATTATAATACATTCATAAACAATATTTTCCCATAATTTTGTTGTATCACAATACGACCAGGTTATAATATACTCACATAATTTTTTGTATACATATCAAAAATTTTTAGCCATTACATTATTATAGCAGACGTCAATATTCATAGCCGCTCAGCTCAAGAGAAAGCTAACTTTACTGACTTCATTGAATTTCAAACAACAGGCACCATACATCATATCCCAAAACCAACCCAATCTATCAGTAACATCACCCCGGATATCGTGATCACATCCACCACACTCACAAATCGTAGCACTATTGACGTATTGGACCTACTTGGAAATGATCATGCGCGTATAAAACTCATCGTACAAACACATCAACACGCCAAACACACAAATTATACACCCCCTCGAACAATTCTTTGTTTTGACCAAGTCAACTGGGAGGGCTATAGAGATTTTATCCAACCTCATATTGCACATATCCCACCTCCATCAACTGAAACTGATTTGTACTCCACACTAGAAGATATCCATCAAGTACTTTCACAGGCTACCACAAAATACATACCATCAAGTACAATTCATCCATACCTCTAAAATTCCATCCCACAATCTATCATTAATAACCAAATCACGTGCACTGTTTAAAGATTATCAAATTACCGGCAACATCGAATCGCTTTGTGTTCACCGACAGCACCAGCGCACAGTGCATAACTATATCAAAGCCTATAAACTCAGACATTGAACAAAAACATGCAACTCATTAGCAGAAACTTCCTATCCAACAAAGTACTGGAAACGTTCCAATGCTCTCACTGGTACTCCATACCCATTACTGCAAGGAAATCAAGCCTTAAATTCTGATCAAGATAAAGCCAATACATTTGCTGATTATTTTCAAGATATTTTTACACCACACATTCCCATCAATCCGCTCAGACGACATCCAGCAGACCGCATTGACTTCAGCTCAGCTCACCTACAGCCAAACATCGATCATTCACTTCCCGACCACCCACTTACTGCACCAATCACTTCCGAAGAAATCATGCATTCCATCACATATAAGGGTAATTCTGCACCAGGAATCGATCAAATCACGTAAAGGAAGAACCATACAACCTCGTGAACATGCTGGCTACAGTTTTCACCTTCATCCTTCGAACTGGCTATATCCCACTTCTCTGGAAAATCTTTAACACACTTATGTTTCCCAAACCACAAAATACTGCATCCTAATATCTCCTTATCCAATTAACCTCTACCTTCAGCAAAACCCTTGAAAAAAGATCCTAGTATGAAGGTTACATATCCACACCACCCGGTATGATCTACCTATTCATCGAGCTGGCTTCCGCCCCTCATTCAGCATTAACGATCAACTCCTTCGCCTCACCAGTATGATCAGCAAACTCTACAATACTTCCAAGTCATCCTGTTTAGTGTTATTTGACCTCGAAAAAGCTTTCGACAGAGTCTGGCATTAGGCATTAATCTACAATCTTGAAGCTTTCCGTCTCCTAATACATACTCAATTTCCTCAGCAACCGCGTGTCCTATATCATCATCAATAACACATTATCCCATCCAATCTTCCTCCATTGTGGATTTCCACAAGGATAATCCCTTTCACTTCTTTCATACCTTCTCTTCGTAGCTGATTTTCCCCCTCTACCACAAAACTTCCACACCTTTTAACACGCCGATGATACTGCGTTCCTAGCCCTTAACAACTCCATACAGCACATTAATCGCACACTCAACGAAGCCATTAATAATTTCACACCATGGTGCAGTAAGTAAGGACACACAATCAATTTTGTCAAAACGCAGGCTATCGTTTTCATTTCTTCAAAGAGACGACCCCGAGTTCGAAGATATCCACAACTACTTAACATTCAAGTATTTAACTAACCTATCTGTCTCTCTCATCAAGTCACATACCTTGGCATCATATTCGACCATCATCTAACATGGCAAACCCATCTACAAGAGATCATCACTAAAGCTACCGACCGATTAAATCTTCTAAAAAGCCTTACTGGCACAAGCTGAGGACTAAAACCATCAACCGTAATAAATACATACAAAGCATTCCTTAGACCTCTATTGACCTACGATTTCACCGCATGGATATCAGCTAATCCCAAAATATATCAAAAGCTCCAAATACTCGAACGACATGCTCTCAGAATCACCTATCCCATCAAACTACCCAGTCCGACTGACGAACTCTATGTATGCATCACCTTTCCACACCAGCTACTCCACCTTGAAACGTTACGTCAGAAATATATAAGCCAATGATATGAAAACAATCATCTAATACTTCATGACATTATTCAGAACCAAGAAACATATCCAACGCGTACTACATACATTCAACCACCTCTCTCACTACTGTTCACGTTACATCACTATACACGTACATTGGCACCAAACCATCCAGATTAAGCATACATTTCAGCCTTTCACTTACCAGCCTATCGCAAATACTACTTACCACGTAGCACCATCATTTATTGCACAGTAACCATCAATGTACTAACAGGGCTTCATCTGTCTCCATCAATGTTCAGAGTAGCCCCTAAACAAGAAGACTCACCCGCATTCGTCTTTATTGTTTCCAATGTGTTGGGATGTATAACTGCACCTCGTCTTCATCTCGCATTATCATCATCTATATACCACCTACAGTATAATTATGAGCAAAACTCATAATATACTATATGAATAATAGATTCATAAACAAATAAAGTATTAAGATTATAGTAATAACCCATAGCCATCTTCCCTATGCAAACTCCCACAATCCTACAGTTCTCTTTCCAAATAGAAGGTGTAACCTTCTGACGGTGCTAGCAGCGGCTAGCAAAACAAATCGCCTAACACTTTACTTTTTTAAGGGGCAACACTGTAGTTCAAACTTCACCTACCCGCGGGGCGAGAACTTAAGTCTCCCAGCGGATTTTTTTTATTGATGTGCGGTGATAATTCTATCACTGCAAATGGTATTACTATAAAGAAAAAAAATGTAAAACGTACAATACCAATAGATGAAGCTACTACATTTTGCATTGATTTATTGTAAATTCGACAGAAAAGTATTGTTAATTAGCGTATGGTAAGCTGTTGAAAACAACCACACAAATATTGTTAAATTAACAAAACACGCTTAACAATAAACGTTTTGTAAATCCAACCATAAAAGTATTGGTTCCAAAATAGCCACATTTTATGGCCTCATTGACCATACGCTCGTAATATCGTTATACCTACTATAATTTTTAGAGTGTGCGGACATCATTTACAGTCCTGAATTCCTTGAAGAAAATATTTTGAAATCCAGGCTTGGAATCCAGACTTAGCGGCACATAACATAACAAATGTGTTGTTAAATCAGCTAATTAGCTCGCTACTGTCAACGAGTTACGCCGTATACCCTCTGATTAACCTTACACATTAGCGTATACCTTCTGCTAAGATGCGCATATCTTTTACTTCCGATTCGTTTATTTATTTAATTAATTTGCCTGTTCCGGTGAGATTACTACAATCAAATACATTTGTTTCCATTTGATCGGGGGAAAATGTTGAGAAGAGGTAATAATATAACTAGAGAATGTGGGTCAGTATATTATTGCCATCTTTTTACTACAATAATACTTTTGTAGAAATATGTATAATGTATACAGTAAATTTGAGAAGATATTTTGTGTGCAGGTCTTGAGTACTATGATATTTGACTTATGCTTTCTATAGCAAGGTATAAGTTTGACTTTTCGATATATGGAGTAAGTCCCAGCACTATACTGAATAGATTTATAAAGGGTGGAACAAGTAAGGCTTATGTGTTGACTTCAGAAGCGAAGGGATACAAGTGTGAGATGACGAACAGAAAGAAGTAAGAGGTAATTTTTATATATAACCCAAAATATATGTGACACAAAACTGTCATATTTTATGCAAAGAAACCTTGGATCTTAATCTTTCTCGGACCCTATTATGCAAAGATTGCCTTGAAAGTTTTTATTCGTAGATATCTCTTGTATCCCTTGGCTTCAGAGTCGACAATTGGACATAAATTGTAAGTGTATTTGAACTTATATAGATCCTTGGTAGTTTTGCAAAAGTCGCAACGATCTTGTTTCTCATTCCCTCAATGCAATAAATTACGCATATGATTTCGTTATTATTGTCTCACTAGAATATAAAGTATTTTGCATTCTCTTTTATTTTTGTAGATATTAACTTATTCCTTCCCTATATTCGTTGTAAACATGATCTCTGTTTAAAGATTCATAAACTTAGCATATACTCTGTGTAAATTCTGGGATTACAGCACTGCACGCGAGAATGACACTTTGAAGTATTATTACGTAAGTCATGCGTAGTGTAAATACAACTTCGAAAGCTCCATTTGTAAGCTCCGACCGTGGGTAATAGGTTAAGGTGTCGGTTTGTTAAGTGAAAGGACCCGGATTCAAATTCCGACGGGTGCGAGTATTTTTCTCTTTCAAAATATATTTCTATCTCTTCATATTTATTATTAATAATTGCTTTCTTGCATTTTTACTAGATTTTCCTAGATTAGTGACCATGGGGTTAGGGTAGGTTATGTAAGGCCAGGCTTGCTTATGTAACCTTACACTTTCGTTTCTTTCTTTGAATTTCACTTCTATATGTTTGTGCGAACCTGACCTTACCTAACCTCCGCTAACCCATGGTCATGAAAAAGCAAGAAAACCATTATGAATATTAAATTGGTACACATCGTGACACATTTTGACAAAATGGATAATGGAGCACAGAAATAATGCTTGGTATTTACAAAAGCTGTAGTAAGTGAAAAATGTAACCCAAATTCTACGACTACACTAAATTTGTATAGTACACTCGAATTTACAGAAGGCAGATACGGCAAACATACGGAAATCCATTGTGCGAATTACTAGGGGATGAGAGGAAAATTCCCACTGGGAGTCAGTATATGGGAACACGTATAATGCATAATATTAATGTTATCACGTTATTTTCATAACATATGATGCCTATGTAAAATACCTTTATTCGCACATTGTGGCAATCTTAAAGAGATTTTCCAGATTTTATCCTCAACAAACACCGGAATGATGTTATCAACTTAGACCCTGGCCCCAATCTTCCAGTACCGACCCAACAAGCCAAATGCCGATCAAGACGGCAAATGGTCAGGGATTTTGGTCGGGTCGGCTTCGGAGATAGGCAAAACCCAGACTAGTATTCGGAAATTAGATGGGAGATGGCCGACGCGCAGCCACAAGTGGCGTTTGGTCGTCTGGCCACTTTCGGGCCGCCATCGCTCTATGACTTGTCGGCATAGAGGTGAAACTCCAACCAATCCCCATCACTTAACGGTTGGAAAAAGATGGGTCCCGCCCATTGCCTTAGGTTGGAAACAGGTGGCTCACCGCCCATTTCCTGATGGTCGAAAAAACAAGCGAGGCCCTGTCTATTATTGATGGTCGGGAAATAAGCGAGTCCCCACCCACTTCTTCGTGGTCGGGAAAAGGTCATTTTCCGACCGTTTTAATCTGTAAATTATGTAACTAAAGTATCGACATTCCGTTGCAAAAGAATTCTGCCAGCAGGTCTAGAATATAGAAAGGTGAATCTATTCTACGCATCCCAGCTCAACTGGAGTGGCACTGATTTTGTTTTTGTATACATTTTGTATTTTATAATTCACAATTGTGAAATGAAATCTAAAAAATTAGGGATTTTTGGGATCGTCTTCCATTGGATGATGACTATAAATGTATTGTGTTTGTAGTAAAACATGAGATGAGGAAATGTGTTTTACATTTGCCATAAACAAAGGTGTGTGTATATCTGGGATGAGAAACTTATAATTTATTATTATTATTATTATTATTAGCTGCTTTCTCCGCTTCACTCGACTCTGAAGACGTCTTCGAGTATCGGGCTCTATGGTCTAGTGGATTAACTACTGGCCAGCTATTTTAAGGGTATCGTGTTCGATCCCACGTCAAGCCAAAATTTTTTTTTCTCTTTTTAAAAATAAGAAATGTCCTTTTCTCTTAATTTTTACTTTCGAAATATGTCTTTGTTTTGCTTCTTACCGAACGTCAGTGAAATAGTTTAGTTAAAGCCAAATTAGCAATAAATTTGAAGTTTGAAATAAACAATTTGGCCTGGACGTTGATATGTCAGTCAGTCAAGACTCACGACGTTTATTTACATATTATTATTGTATTACATATTATTATATATTATTATTATTATTATTACATTTTTAGGATATTATGTTACAAATATGGAACTTATTTCCAAAACGTCCCTTGTGCACAAAAATGTAAAATTGAGATATCGGCGTGATTAGTTCATTTCATTATTTTCTAATATATTTGAAATGTTTAATGAATCCAGAACGCCTGTAAAATCATTTAATTATCAAAAGAGATTAATGTATAGAAACTATAATTTACAGTAAAAATTGAATATATTTTATATTTCCCAATTCTTTTTTAAAAAAGTAAAATCTTGGTAAACGAAAACTTTTCCCACTATTTCAAAGATATTCATGGTTGAAAATTTTCCCTAACTTTGAAAAAATAGGAAGTGTATTGCAAGCATTTTTTTCTTGATTTCCCAGCATTTATGGCTCTTGGAGAAGAGACGTATTCAAAATATGCTCCACATTTAATTAAAATTACCTTATTCTCAAAAGATTACGAGTACTCACGTATTTTTTAATGTGGAATCTTTAAAGCATTGACCGAGCCGCCGTAGCTCAGAGTTGGAGTAGTATTCTGGAGGTCGTGGGCTCAATATATTGCTTTCCTCAGTCGCACCGTGCAAATGCTCTGATAGGCACTGATCGACACCTTTCCGAATCCTTTCCCCTTCCCTAACCCGGCTTTAGCCTTAGAAGCCTAAAGCCATAAATTAAATTCAAATTCATTGTCATTGTCAAATGCGCAATGTTAATTACAGGACATATAGATTAAATAATATTTTAATATATCGTGGTAGAAGAAACTAACAAATAGAAGCAGAAATGTTATTTGAAAATATATTTTAAAGATAATTTGAAATAAAATTTAAAGAATAGAAAATTGTGTTTACCGTGGTTTTAGCTCATGAACCATTTTTTTAATGGATTCATCAGGGTTTAAACTAGCGACCGCATGCACGAGATGCTATCACGGTAACCACCAAACCAGCGAGACTTCTTTATTTTCATGATTAGAACACAGTATACATGGATAACTATCGCTATTTTCCGAGTCTCCGATATTTTCTATGTCAAAGCTTTATTAAGATAAAAAATAAAAGGTGAGTAAATCAATACGTTATAACTAAAAAACTAAAAACGTCTAATAGTTTCATCAACTTACTAGACTTGATCAGAGACACTTAATTATATAAACAAGACAATTTCTAACGAGCCAGCCACCTGGTTTCTGATTGGCTCCTGGCAGCCAATTACATACTGACTACACAATCTGAATTTTTAATTAACAACATTCACTGATTCCCGTCCACCCCCTGTTCCTACTGCGTCCATCCATATCCCAACATAGGTTGATCTGCCATATGTTGAATTCAAGAAACGTATGTTGGACCATTTCACCACGAAGACAAATGTTATAGTAGAAAATAATAAATTCCACACGATGAAACAGTGAATTACAAACATCCCAGTATTATATTCTCAAATTAATAAACCAATCTTTGAAGTGTTGTTTCGGAGAAAGTCTGGAAGAGACTTTACGAGATCAACTGGTTACAGGCATTCTCCATGACGATATAAGGCTTAAAAGACAAAGCCAGAATTTAAAACATTTTTTTGCAACTAGTGCCTTGGTAAAGCTGTGAGTTTTATGAATAAATTGTAAGTAGGAAGAGCAGTATCAGGGTGTTGTTGGAAATAAAACATTTTAATGCTTTCAATCGTGCCTAGCATGAAAAATTAGATATGAGAACTTCTAAAATATATGAAGAATTTATGATTATGTGTATATTTGTTCAAAAGCTGTTAATGGTAATTTATGTCTGTTGAATGTAATCATTCATTTTTCATTTTCACTCCAGTAATTTTGTTTGCATGCTTAGGTTTTAATTCAAGAAAAACGGGGTGAATACTATAAGTGAAAGCAACCAGTTGTGGGTATCTTTTTTGATTTTCTTGATGATGAAATGTAAGTTGTAGGAACCAACTTGTGATATGTGATCTTGGACAGGTTGTCATGGAATTAGATTATCAACAATATAAGCTTTTGTGTAAATGATGTCACAGAAAGTCCTATTTGAGATTAAGTGATATTGTGTACGATTAGATTGGTTTACGTAAAGTTAGTAGATGGATATATCGGATCATCAGTAGGAGATAAAAGATAAATGATATAATGTAAGTTATATTTCAGTGGTAGGCGTTCAAGATGGACCTACATCACCAGAGAAGATATATCTGATAGTAGTGTTAATGCTAATAAAGTTAAGTAATTACAGAGTATCTGAATTAGTAGTTATTTTGAAGTCGTAACGTTGTTTCGATAAAGTTATTTTTGTATTCCGTCCTATATATAAATGCTTTGTGTATAGACCTCCTAAGAATTCCTAAAAAAAATGACAATACATTATGCACGTGTAGAAGCTCCAATGTTTGTTTACATTTTACTGATAATCTGTCATATTGTTTGTGTTGCCTATATTTCTATAAAATTTATGACAGTCTCAGATAATGGAAACTCGTTACTATTAACCGTAAGGAAATGTTTTTAACGAAAGCTATCAGTATGAGGAGGAAGGAGGGCCCAAAATTAATGTTAGCTTGTAGTAAACAATATTCTTCTTTGGCTCTGAGTTACATGTTAATTGGATATTTTTATTGTCGCTTTTGTCTTCAAATTTTCCCCTAGGCTATTCTCTAACTGAATCTTCAATTATTGCTCCATGTGTTATACTTGGTTTCTCAGCTTCAATCGAGAAATGGAGTCAGTACGACAAATACACTGATGCGACATGCACACAACATCCAACAACTCTGTCGTCCACTTAACATTGGCATAGTGGTAGGATTGTTACCTCGGCTTGACTTGATATTTGTATTGTATATTTTGTAACTGCTATGCAGTGAACGTATCGGAATCCTGATAACAGACAAGTTATCTCTATAGATGTAAACTAAGTAAGTGACATCTTTATTAATCTATTTTTGAGTATAGCATTCACTCTGTCTAAGTTTATATGAGTTAAAGCTCACAGCTCGTACAGAGTAAAACGTGGAATACGTGTTAGATCAGAGTCGTACAGTTCATTCCAATTCATCTTTCGGACATACAGCCAATTTCATTAACCACCGTTCTTAAGTTATTAGGCTGATTAACCAAAGCCAACATATTGTGGGTGATTGTCTCGTCATCTGAAATGCATTAACCTAACATTGCAGGATAAAAAGAAACGAACATTGCATACACACTTCATACATAGTCCTCGATAAATGGAACTTGAACATTAACGATGACTCCGTTTCTGCAACTAACCATTTACAGCTTCAACTACCCTGCGGATTTTATCCACAAGTTTGCTTTCTTTTGCTTCTTCAGTTAAAAACTGTTGTTTGTGTGAAGTGTTGGCATTTTGTGAATAAGACCCATTTCTTCAAGAAGTTCTAGGCAATCCCGAAACCCCCTGCGTACCGTCATAATATCATTTTACATAAGTCATTCTTTGATACTATTGGCGTCGCTTTTAATTATGTGCGCTACTGGTAACTATATCTACATTGTTGTTTTTGGAATCTGCAAATATGAGTCAAAGATATGTAGTATGCAATCAGTCATACTAATCAGCATTATCGGCCTTTCCAGTGGTCTTTCCTTACGCAACGAAAATTAACGACTTTCGAAAGAGCAACTCGAGCTCATTTAGTTATCTATGAATTTTCCATCGGCAACAAGTGTAGCACAGTCATCGTCATCAGAAGTAAACAAATTAAAGAAAGATTTTGATAATGGTCGGTATGTTCGCTAATTAACTTTTGTTTATTGACGTGATCCATTCCAAGATACAGTGGAACAAAATGCTCCATTACACTGCGAGTTGAATGAATAGCTGCACAAACATCCGTTTTTTCCTCGTTGGTTTTTTCACTAAACAATGTTGACAGATATTAGCATTTGAAAGTTCAGCTCTAAGTTTAGCAAGAAATATTCCTCAACAGGTTCGAAGAGATCTTATTTTTTATGAACGTAGTGATGCCTTAATCAAATTAAAAATGTGATCAAAATCTTTCATAGTGATATCTATAATAATGTAGTACTTAACATCGGAAAGCTGATTGGGGTATCAAAATCAAGGCCTTTATTCTTGGTAACATCTCTAATATCGTCAAGAATGGTCATATTTCGATTTGTACTGATAGATGTTCCGTTGCTTAAGGACATAAGGAATCCAAAGCAAAATAAATAAAGACTATATTCAATATGAATTTTACAACATCATTTTCCTGACAAAATATGAACTCCAGTTTAGATAAACGTCTGAATCCGAGCTGATGTCATCATATCTTTTCACGGCTACACAATATATGCGATGAGTTTGAATTGTGGCAAAGAGGTCAACTTTATCTCCCCCGAAGTCATTCTTCGTGAGCTTCACTATGACGAAGAACAGTGTGGATACTTTGAATAACTTATGATGAATAGGTTCTGAAACAAGTACTCGATACAAGCTTGTAATATGCAAAACGTGTAATATTTACATGTAGAATATAATTTGGCAGAAGATTGCCACTCACAGTTTTTTTTTACAACTTTGAAGAACAGAAATTATTTTCTGTTAGTATAAATACGAAAGTCACGACTGATCATTTTCAATTTCCTGTCAGAATTACACTGTTTTTTTTTTGTTTTTTTTTTGTTTTTTTTAGATATGTCTTTACTTGGAATATCCATCAATACTTAGTTACAACACTATGCACAGTCTTTCGCACAACCACTCTACCATTAGCCCTTCGCCTGAGGTATTATTAGCTCTGTCCGATTCTCGAAACATTGCGAGAGGTGACAGCGAACACTTTCAAGACTAGTACAGTAAAATAGACAGGTAGTTGGGACTCAGCCGCGCCATCTATACGTAAACAGACAGATAATTGAAATTTCATATCGCCTTTAGGCAACTATAACTGAGGATATGTAGGGTAGTGGAAATGATGCTAGAAGGAACTAGACCAAGAGATAGAATTTTATTTACACCTGATTTCCCGTAAACGGCACTTGGTGGTTCAGATTACCCATCATATGCCGTGTATAAAAAGTGTGTTTTACGAAAAGATGGTGGCGGGTAATGACGTCACCACGCCATATTGGAGCACTAAATTCAAACACCCCTAAGTCTGCAATTGTAGATTGTATTTTTATAAATTAACTTGAGATTATTTTGTTCTATTACACTTTTCTACGTCAAAGTAACCATCTCCCCAACATTTACTAATAAAGCAAATCTTGGGAATATATCTTCACTCAACAGTTTCTGAGAACCTTTGAAGAGATGGACTTAGACACTCTTTCAGGAACATATCAACAGGACAAGTTGTGGAGGAAAAAGTTGGCCAAGATATTATCAGTGCCTACTTCAAAGGCAAAGAATGTTTTGAAAAATTCAAAATGTTTTACACCTACACTCAAGATCCGAAAAATGTATAATTTCCAATGCTGAGAAAGATATTTAGTAATTGTGCTTCCTAGTCTCGTTCAGAATTGTTCAGGGATCAGATAAGAAATTGTACCTTATAAGATTCACACGTAATGTTTTTGCAAGATTTCTTAGTGTTGCATCAGAACAAAGTTTAGACATGAAAGAAATTTTGGTCTATCCTCTAAGACCAGTGTCACTGGCTCTTGAACAAACTGATTGTTCCACTAAATAAAATATGTGAATCAAAACGGATGCATAAGTTGCCAGAGTATCTCAAGGAAGATTTCTCTTCTGCTTCCACTCAAGAGAACACTTTTCTTCTTTGACGTGATGTTCAATTCAGTTTCCTGACAATTATGCAGCCTACAAGAATATGGAAGTAATCGAGTTGGAGTTAATGGTCTCCAACCAAACGCCTACACTGGTGGCGGATAGGGGGAATGCCGACCAGATATGGTTAGCAAAGCGAAGATAACCCCGAACAAATGTATTATGGTGAAGGGAAGCAGCTTCACTATTACCAACCTGAGGATGAAGATGAATGGCATCGGCAAGGCGCAAAGATGGATAGTGTACGACATCTTGAATGTCTGTATTTATTACGAGGTCTTAGAGATGACAACTCTACACCGCTAAATCCAGTCAAGAAATAGTAACAGATTGTTCATGGATTGTCCTGGGGTGAAATATTCCGGAGGTAAACTAATTCCTCATTCGGATCTCCGGGCTGGCGCTGTTGCAGGGCGCTTCAAGAACAGGATTAAGAAAGACCTTAGAATATGAAGGTGGAACTGCGAACGATATACAAAACGGGCGCTCTTCATGTAGCGGTAGCTATATTTTTTAGAACTATTTGGACTGACTTCTGTTATGAATAGAACTCATCTGGAAACACTTCCGGTACGAATAACCCACTCTCGCGTAGTTTGAACTATAAGTAACACCCAGAAGAGCTCAATCCAGCAGCTTGAGTTTGGTCTTGTGGCAAACACATCAAGAAGCTGATCCGAAAGTCTCGGGTTCGAACCCTGGCATCGGTTTTTACATATCTTTTAAAGAAAATTAAAGTTTTTTCGTATTCTATGTAAATACACAAAATGATTTTAATAAAAGTTGTGATTTATAATTTTAAAAGAGACCACTAAAACTAGGATGTATATAAACCCACCAGGGCAGGATGCAAACCGAGCGAAATGAGGTGCGCAAGGGGGGCACGGTGCGTCCAAAGAAGCTGGGCGGGGTTAACCGCGGGTGGGGGGAGCAGCCCCCGGTTAGCGGTCGGCATACGCAAAAGTGCTGTTAACTCAAGAGTGCTGTGCAGTACCGGAAGTGTTTCCATGTGGGCTCTCCTTAGGAGTCACGGCGAATACTTCTGAAAAAATTTACGTGGCGGTACACGAGACCGAGAAGTACCAGCTGCACACATTAGCGATACAAGAAGTCCGGTGGAAGGATCAAGATAGTATCCGACAGGGCAAGTACACTTTCTACTACGGAGGAACACAGTCTCACGGTTTCAGAACAGAATTCCTCATTAAGAACAGTATCCTTCTGGCGGTGCAGAATATAGAGATTGTAAACGAGAGACTATCGTACGTTGTGATACGTACTCGATGGGGTAACACTGTTTTAATAAATGAACATGCTCCGACCGAGGTGGTTAACGATAACGACAAATATACATTTTACGAGGAGCTAGAAAGATTGTTTGACCGATTACCGAAGTTGTGTTCGGTAATTCCAACGTTAAGGTAGAGAGGGAGGAAAACTATAGACCTACCATAGGCAAATACAGGCTTCACGAAATCACCAACAACATTGGGGAAAGGCTGATAATCTTCACGATGTTAAAACAACTACTATTAAAGAGCACGTACTTTAAACACAAAGATATACACAAATACACATGGATATCTTCGGATGACAAAACTCTCACCCAGATCGATCATGTATTAGTAGATAAACGAAGACACACCAACACGATGGACGTTAGGTCTTACAGAGGAGCAGATGCATGGCGAGCACAGAAAGCAAAGGAGAAAAAATTGAAATTCGAAGTTAAACGAGAGCAGATACCAATTGGAAATCTTAAATACAAATAGGTTCTAAATCTTAGCCGACTCTAGTAGAAATAAAAATTACATTAATAATAATGAAATTGGTGTAAGTATTATGTGGGAGGCAATTCATGATACAGTGAAGGCGCAGCGAAGAAACGTGTAGGTGAGAGGAAACAGCAGAAAAACAAGACTTGGTTTGATGAAGAAAGTCTTAAACTTCATTAGGAATGAAAACAAGCAGTACAACGATGGCTAAGTAATAAAAGCGAAGCAAATACCAACCACTACAGTAATGCAAAACGCAATGCTACACGGGGATTCAGAAACAAAAAGCGAAAATATCTGACGCAGAAGATTCAGGAGATAGAGGAAAATGGTAAGGCAAATAACATACCAGTTCTATACAAGTGGATGAACCCGTTAAGTTATTGTTACCACCGATATTAGGGATGATTAGAGATGAACGTGGAGATCCGATCGGGAAGCGGATCCGACTAAATTATCAAGGTATGGAAAACTTATTTCAACAAACTTCTTAATATACATAACGGAGAAAAACAAAGCAATTTAAAATCTATACAGCAAAACCATGGATACCCGGACCTAATGATATCGAGGTCAAAAAGTCGGTAAAGAAATTGAAAATTTTCAAATCACCATGTATAGACAATCTTCCAGCCAAATTAACTAAAGCGAGAGGAACGGCATTAATCAAGGGAATTCGTAAGTTGATAAGAGCTATATGGAGAAAGGAGGAGCTTCCAAAGGCATGAAAAATCTCAATAATAGTTCCTGTTTATAAAAAATGTGATAAATCGTGTAATAATTACCGCGAAATCTTATTACTCCCAACATGTTACAAAGTACTGAGAAATATCCTACTAACTCGTCTAAGCATGTACGTAGGTGAAATAAATGGAGATCACCAATGTGGATTTAGAAGAAATAGATCTATGTTGGACCAGGTTTTTGCATTGAGACAAATCTTAGAGAAGAAATGGGAATACAGTGTAACTGTCCACCAATGTTCATTGATCTTAAGGAAGCATATGATTCTATCAAAAAGAAAAGAAAACTATACAATATACTAGTACAAATAGAAATACCGAAAAAATTTGTTAACGAGTGATGATGTGTCTCAGCAAGCCCACAAGCAGGACACGGATAGGTAGTAATATGTCAGATAGTTTCGAGATTTCCAACGGATTGAAACAAGGTGATGCTTTGTCACCATTACTGTTAAACTTTGCGTTAGAATATGTGATTCAGAAAATGAAAGAGGGCAAGAAAGGGACTAACACTGAATGGTTTGAATCAACTGTTCGCTTACGCGGATGATGTAAATTTAATAATGGACAATATAGATGCACTACAAAGTAACACCGATGTCTTAGCAAAAGAGTGCGATGAGACAGGTCTACAGGTAAACATAGAGAAAATAAAAATACATGATAACAAGCCGAAATCCTGACAAGTAAAGGTTGGTGAACTGTTCGGTCGATATCGAGATAATTAATATGCCAAATGATAAGACATAACATGCTTAGTTTAACACCTAAAATATTCACTGCCACAACTTTGTGTTAACTTCGTAATAAATATGCAAATACTGTACAGGCTAAGGCCATAAGTCTTGTTAGGGCAGCCGAATAAATTAAAAAATATTAGACAGATAGAAATGAAATGTCCCTAAACATGTTATAGGCAACGAGGAAAATGGTTACGCGTTGCCGGTGGCCATCTTGGGTTCAACTTGAAAATTTCAAATAGGAAGGGATGTGTGTGACACATCAAACAGCACTTATGTTGTTTATTTTTTTTTCAGGAATTCATAAGTCTTCCTTAGCGTAAGTAATAAACAATGATATGTGAAGCGTTGTATGACACAAATATGGTAATTATGTTATCAGGTGGTTCAGTGGCGGATTAGCAAATAGACCCACTAGGCACGTGCCTAGGGGGAGCATTTTTTCGCCAGAATATCAAGAATAATAATCCGAAATGCTTTTTAATTAATATTAAGAGACTTTCCTGCAAATCATTTTAGGATGCAAATTTTTATAACAGTTAAAGCTTAATGTATTGAACGAAAGATAGACGCCGACAATATGCATTGCATTGTTTACAGTTAGTTGGTGATATTCAGGTTTTTGCAGGACTGTTTACATGCTAGTCTTAAAAAATAAACACATAAAACAGAAAAAAACAGAAACCTTATTTAACATAGCAGATTACAACATAAATCTGAAGTCAGTTTCTATACCTAACCACAACCAATGGTCACTACCTGGGGCCAAGTCAAAGGTCAAATATTTAACCTTGTATATCTCGTAAATGGCGAAACATATAGAGATTCTGTTGTCATATTTGGTATGAGGGCATTGAATACTATATGCTGACCTCGAGGTCAAAGGTCAAATCTGAAATAAGTTTGCTAACTTCGCCCAAGGGGTCGTAGAATTATGAAACTTATAATGCAATTTATTTTAGTCCCGGGAATGTCAAATATGAAAACAACTTCATTCTAAATTTTGCCGTTTTCGATATATGGTGGTTCGAATTTTTTCGAAATTTAGACGCAGATTTGAGTAACTCGCAAATTACATGTTGCTTGGGTCGATGATGCCAAACGTGAAATTTGCTTCTCTCTACCTGTTGTCGTTTACGAAATATGGCGGTTTGAATTTTTGGAATTTTCAACGCGAATTCAGAAATTCGAAAATTATATGTTATTCGGGTCGGTGATACCGAATGTGAAATTTGCTTTTCTCTACCTGTTGTCGTTTACGAGATAAGGCGGTGGAATTTTCGAATTTAGACGCATAATTGTGAAATTCGCAAATTATATGTTATTCGATTTGGTGATGTCGAATTTGGAAACTGCGTGACTCTACTACTTACCGTTTTTGAGATATTGTATATTTGACCTTTGTCGTTTACCCCTAGGGTCACATGGTATTAATTTTTAAATATGTTTTGTTTCTCTAATATCGAATCTGAGATTAGTTTTTCACTATTACTTACCGTTTTCAAAAGATAGAGGGTTGATTAAATGACCTTTGACCTCGAGGTCACCATTTTTTTCATTAATAGATCTTGTCATGATAATGCTTAACTTGGAAAGCATATCTATTTAACTCTTACTGCTTGCTGAACCTAACCATTTGGGGCGCAGTGAAGTGAAGCTTTTCCACAGCCCATCGGTGAATTTTCCGCATGACGTTATTAACTACCAAATGCTTTTTTTTTTGTTTCCATTCTGCGTTTTCCCCATTTTCATCTGCCAAATCGGTTCATGTTTTTATTTTGGGTTGTCCCCATGACGTCATCAACTGCCTATAAAAGCCAGTAGGTACCCTTGTGCGGTACCCCCTCAGTAGGACGCCGACCACCGTAGAATGAAGATCTATCAAGGGAGAAGATTTCATCGTGAATAGTGTAGTGTGCAGTGTCGTCGACCGTCCTACTCTGAATTGTGTAGTGTACATTGTTGAACATAGAGGAACATTTTTTTTCTGTTTGAGTTGTGACGTTATTATTATTTAAGGTTGTGCTAAAACGGTAAAATATTTATTACATTTATTTTAATATATTAAAGCTTAAACTTACTCTACCGTATTTAAAGTTACTTTATAGTCAATAGTTAAAAAAATGATATATTTGATATTTTTAACAGAATCGATGCTCTATGTGTGGAAGCGCTAAATGACATACAAACAGGTGGGGCGTGTGATTCAAAAATAAATTTTTTTAGTGAAAAACGTAAAATGTATAAAAAAATTCAGTAAGGAAGGTAGACTGGTAGAAGTACAAATTAATAATCCTCCAGAATATGAAAACCCTTTAACATGGGTTATAAAAGGTATTGAAAAGTTATTAGCGCACCTTATGCATGATAATGATGACGACGAAATCAGAGCGAATCCCATAGGTCATTCTGGTTATCTTTCCGACACGCACAGAATATGTCTGTTGAAAATGTTTTACTCGCTATGGAAAAAGTTGTAGAATCCAACGCAACATTTTTAAATCAAGACCGTTTTTTGAGTAAATTTCATCAGGTGCAAATGCCTAAAGGGTAAAGTTCGAGTAGGTCAAGGGTTGGCAAATATTGATAATTTCTAGGGCTAGGATTTTGATGAAATTGCATCTTTTTTCTGGTAAATCAGAAATGCATAACATTTAGTATTTATATGTTTCATGTCGTACTGAAACTTTTAAGTTATATTTGTTAGGGCATTTTTTTGTATTTTTTCCCTTTATATGTTGCATATGTCATTTTTTGGAATTATAAGTTCTTTTTTGGTCATTTTTGATCATTTTCTTCGTTCCTGAGTAGTTGCTGTATGCTAGCTACTTGTTTACGAGCCTTAATTTGAACATGGAGAATTGACGAGAAAGAATTAACATGAGTAAAGAATCATATTCTTCTATTTTAATCTAATTCCTGAGATAAAATTTCAGTTTAAATTTAAAACAGTTATTGCTAATTTTTCTTAGTAAGTAAAAACTATTAAAGTTAATACTGTTATTTGTTCTACTTTTACTGCTATAGTCTGACAGTTTAAGAGACATGAAGCTAGAAATACAAATTTATTTTATCTTATAGGTTAAATCACGTGTTATGATTTATTTTTATAGTATATTAGGTCATTTTTAAAGTCATTTGTATTGGCAATTTTAGGTCATAAATGCATGTTTTTAAGGGCATTTTTCAGCAGTTTATAGGTCATCAAATTCCTAGCCCTATTAATTACATAAAATCAAATAAAGGTATAGTTACGATTAAAAATAGCGATACTCGCTGTCTCGCGCATGCGTAGGTAGTGGGTATAGGATTAATAGATAATAAAAATAATAAAAAAGCACAAAAAATATTATGTTGAACGTAAAAAATTTATGAATACAGAAGTAATTAAGTTGTGTGTGAAAACAGGGACCACTGGCGGTACAATTGGAGATATTCACCGGTTTCAAAGTGTGCTAACAACCTACAAAATAACTGTGTGTGGGTATTTGTCGGGTAATTTTATTCTATATGAAGGGGTATGTGGAGAAATATTATACCAAGAAAGGGTTATCGCTGGTGTGATGTTGAGTCGGTAGAAGCAATACAGTAGCTCGTGTGGGAATAAAGGAATAAGGAATAAAAATAATCCACGCGGGTAACGCAAAAGAGGTTGTGATGCGAGGTAATTTGAATGTAGTCGGATATTGGTACGATACTGAGAAGAGTAAAGAGTATGAAGGTTGTTTCCACCACGGCTGTGGTATATGTTGTCGGACCGGACGGGACATACGACTCCACAATAACCCTTTCTTGGTATAATACCTATAGTTTTCGGTTTAAGAAAATTACGTCTAAACACTTAATTACAAGCGATTGCTATACTAATTGCTTCCAGGAGGGAATTAACCTTTGTCTCAAGCTTGGACTGATTCATAAAACGCAAAAATGCCATTCTTAAAATATTTACATCTTACCGATAGTATTTAATTAATTCCTCCTTTAAATTAAAAGTATAATTCTCCCCCACTTTTTTATACCACGCCAGAAACTTTTCACGTTCTTCTTTCTGCATACTTTATACCCCATAGAATGTCTTCGCAGGCAGAGAACCAGAATAATTCTGATTACTTGTGGTGTTAAGAAAGTGGGGGAAACATCCCTTAGTTGAGGAAAGATCAAACGCTTGGGGCAGTTTGGCCAGGGCCATAGGCAAGAAGTTAAGTGAGTTGATAAATCTTAAACTTTTATAATGAATACTGAGAAGCTGACAACCACTCATAATAATATCGGGGGACCACTTTTTACTATTTAGCAACGTTCTTAAAATGAAATGGACATCGTACGCTTTATCATTATGCCCGACGCATGTTATGTTATTTATACCATCACGTTTCTTGGCAAGATGTTCTAAAAACTGCAGAACACAGTCTTCACCCTTAAAGACGTTTTCTCTTACACCGCACACAGAACAACTGACTTTTATATCATCTGTATCAATACAATTATGACATAAATGCTGAGAAAATAAGTTGGGTACGTACCCATACACATTATCTAACCCGTCCACCGTGTCATCTTGTCGACTCTCTGCCATAAAACACAATCATAGCATTTTTCTAATTACATTTTCCATATTGTGTGTTTTCGTCGGCTGCATAAAACATAAATGATTATGGGGCATCATATTGCGGCAGTTTACACAATATATTTCCCCGCATATATATGGGTTACGTTTCTTTGTTAATGTATACATCTTCAAACACATATTACATTATTTTCTAGTTTTACATACTATACTTTTATGATTATTAAAACACTCGCTGTTGTAAAATGATCGATTACACTCGTTAAACTTTATTACGGATTTAACATTAGCACATGGAGGTTTATTGACACACTGTGAACAACTAGCTTGATATTTAAAAACGTGTTCATGCGAATGTTCATATTTACTATGGCATTTTTCACACTAATAGTTAGTTGAAAATGCTGCCCTCAAGTTGGAACTGACATAATAATGATTGTTTATTAGCAGTAAATTAAGGGAGTTCTGGAACCAAAAAACCTTCTTGATTTAAAAACTACAACTATTTCCATAGCGAGTAAAACATTTTCAACAGACATATTCTGTGCGTGTCGGAAAGATAACCATAATGGCCTATAGGGTTCGCACTGATTTCGGAAAGTGAAACCAATATGATCGTGGTCATCAATACCATGTATGAGGTGCGCTAATATCTCTTCAATACGTTTCATAACCCATGTTAGAGTATTCGTTTTCTGGAGGATTATTAACTTGTACTTCTACCAGTCTATCTTCCTAAATGATTCTTTTATACATTTTACGTTTTTTTACTAATAATTTATATTTTTGAATCACACGCTCCACCTGTTTGTACGTCATTTAGCGCTTCCACACATAAAGCATCGATTTTGTTTAAAATTTCAAATATATCAATTTTTAACTATTGACTGAAAAGTCACTTTAAATGCGGTAGAGTTAGTTTAAGCTTTAATATATTAAAACAAATGTAATAATAATTTTACCGTTTTGACACAACCTTAAATAATAATAACGTCACAACTCAAACAGAAAAAAATGTTCCTCTATTTTCAACAGTGCACACTACGCTATTCATAGTACGACGGTCGACGACACTGCACACTACACTATTTACGATGAAATCTTCTCGCTTGATAGATCTTCACTCTACGGTGGTCGGCGTCCGACTGATGGGGTACCGCAAAACCAGCCCGGTTTTTATAGGCAGTTGATGACGTCATGGGGAAAACCAAAATAAAAACAAAATCGGGAAAGAACCGATTTGGCAGATGACAATGGGGAAAACCCGAAATGAATCGATTGGCCATGGAAAAGCTTCACTTCACTGCGCCCCAAATAGTTAGGTTCAGCTAGCAATATCTTGAGAGCGGTAAGAGTTAGATAGATATGGCTTTCAAATTAAGCATCACCATGACAAACTCCATTAAAAAAAAATTGGTGACCCCGAGGTCAAAGGTCATTTAATCAACCCTCTATCTTTTGAAAGCGGTAAGTAATAGCGATAAAACTAATTTGAGATTCGGTATTAGAGCAACTAAACACATTTGAAAATTAATGTCCTGTGACGCCAGGGGTAAAGGTCAAATATAGAATATCTCAGAAAGGTAAGTAGTAGAGTCACACGGTTTCCAAATTCGTCATCACCGACCCGAATAACATAATTTGTGAATTTTCTCAATTCTGTGTGTAAATTCGAAAATTCGACCGCCTTATCTCGTAAACGACAACAGGTAGAGAGAAGCAAATTTCACATTCGGCATCACCGACCCGAATAACATATAATTTCAGAGATTCTCAACTCCGAGTCTAAAATTTGAAAAACTCGAACCGCCATATCTCGTAAACGACAAAAGGTAGAATGAAGTTGTTTTCATATTTGACATTCCCGGGACTAAAATAAATTGCTTTATAAGTTTCATAATTCTACGACCTCTTGAGCGAAGTTAGCAAACTTATTTCAGATTTGACCTTTGACCTCGAGGTCAGCATATAGTATTCAATGCCCTCATACCAAATATGACAACAGAATCTCAATATGTTTCGCCGTTTACTAGATATGCAAGGTTAAATTTTTTACCTTTGACTTGGGTCCAGGTAGTGACCATTGGTTGTGGTTAGGTATAGAAACTGACTTCAGATTTATGTTGTAATCTCTGCTATGTTAAATAAGGCTTCGTATCCTTTTATGGCATCTCTGCTATGTTAAATATTGGTTCGTAGCCTTTCGTGCACTGGTATGCTACGTGTTGAAAAAGAGCTTCTTCTATTGTACACTAGGGATTGTAATTTCTGCTATGTTAAATAGGGGCTGGGCCATAGCCTCTGTAGTGTTTTTTAGGGTTGAAAAAGAGCTTCGTACCCTTTTATGTCATCTCTGCTATCGTGCACTCCTATGAGGGTTAGGTATAGTATGTGATTCACCTAGCCTGTATTCCTGTGTAATCTCTGCTATGGTGCTATGCAGGGATTGAAAAAGAGCTTCGTACCCTTTAATGGAATCTCTGCTATGTTAATTAGGGGCTGGGAAAAGAGCTTCGTACCCTCTGCTATCGTGCACTGTGTGGAGTTAAATCCTGTGTCGAATCTCTGCTATGTTACATAGGGGTGGGCGGAAATACCGTAGCCTCTGTGCTGTGTTGGAATCTCTGCTATGTTAAGTAGTGGTTGAAAATGAGCTTCATAGCCTTTTATGGAATTTCTGCTATGTTAAATATGAGATGAGAAAAGAGGTCGTAGTCTTTATGAAATCTCTACTATGTTAAATAGGTTTTGCAAAATGAGCTTCGTACCCTATCGTGCACTGGTGTAATCTCTGCTATGTTAAATAGGGGTTGCAAAATGAGCTTCGTACGCTATCCTGAACTGATGTAATCTTTGCTATGTTAAATAGGGGTTGGTTGGACAAAGAGCTTCATACCCTTTTATGAAATCTCTGCTATGTTAAATAGGGCTGGAAAGGGTTCATGTGGGATTAATTGCTCCTATGTTAAATAGGGGCTGAACCGTAGTCTCTGTAGGGGTTGAAAAAGAGCTTCTTACCCTTTTACGAAATCTCTGCTAGTCTTTTATAAATAGGGGATGAAAAAGGTGTCGTAGCCTTTCGTAGGAGATGTGAAAAGCGGAGGCGTAACCTTTTATAACAAAATACTGCGACACCGAGTATCGTACAGCCCTGAAAAATAAACTCTTGGGTATCAGCCAGGTATGGAAAAATCGTGCAATTTTCCACATAATTTTAGATTAAATTCTGATTAAATAAAATGTGTCAGTCAAGTGACGGGTATACTACTTCTAACGTTCGCTTTTTTTCTTCAATTGGTTCACTAATTTTTATATTAGCCTGTAAAGATACTGCAAATCCTATTTTTCTTTTTAGAACGGTGCACATTAAGTTTGTGCCTAGGGGCGCCGAGGAGGCTTAATCCGCTACTGAGGTGATTAATAGGTAATTGGATTCGTAGACGTGATCCAGTTGAGTGGCCACCACGATCCACCAACATTGCTCCTTTGGATATTTCTTTGTGACGGTACTTGAAGGCTAATATGTATCAGTGCAACTTAATGGCGTTTCTTACCTTAACAGGGCACTGACAGTGAGGTATGTGGATTGTGCATGTGCAAAATTATCACCTAACGTGCTTCGTAGAGCGCACGACGATGTTTGTGGAAGTTCTTAAATGAGAACATTGTCCGTGTGCAACATGTTTCTTGATAATGATTGTGTTTTTTTGTGGTTCACAAGCTGTTCCTCATATTGGTGTGTTTGTTGTGGGGTTACAAGGTGTCTATGGCATGTAATCCTTTCTTTCGGAACAACCAGTCAAGTTCAAAACCTACCCTAATTACGTTAATAAGTGTAACACGGTTACAGTTATCGTGAAGTGCACTGAACCATTCCATTTCTTGTTGCAAGAGGATGCCATTTGATAGATCAAATGGAAATGTTCCCATTTGAAATGTTAAAGTTTAATCCAAAATGACGGATTTCAAGATGGTCGCCAGAAACGTTGTATGCCTCGCAACATTTTTCACCCTCACTTATAACATATTCAAGGACATTTCATTCCTTTCGTCTAGTATTTTTTATTTTATTCGACTGTCCTAAAACGATTTCTGGCACCACCCCGTACAATATTTTGTATATATTTTACGAGGCTAACACAAAGTTGTGGCAGCTATTACGGGACAAATAAATTTGACATCTTATTTTAGCTGTTAAAGTAAGCAGGCTATGTCCTATCATTTGGCATATTCATCATTTTGATATCGACTGTACAGTTCACCAACTTTACTTGTGAGAATTAAGGAAATATATACATAACAATTGAGAAGTAGAACAAAAATAACAAAGAGAAAATGTTCAGTTTAAACCTGGTATGGTATTCAGACTTTTCAACGCTGCGTTGTGCTTCACATATGATGTTTATCATCACTAGAGCATATAAGATAACAAACGAACAGACTAAGTGCTATTTGAAAGAAAAAAAAAAGAATTATATACCTCTAAATTCGGAAAACCCCTAACAATGCACCCTACATTGATAAGTGCTAAAAATACGAAATTTCGCAGACAGGTTCAACATGTGCTGTAATTAACAGCAAAAGTCCGATATGTTGGAAAAGTCGCCATCTTGGATCCAATATGGCTGCAGAGCTATTTTTTTGCCTACCTTCACTGGCAAGGTTCGTGAATATTTTTTGGGGCACTTGTAGACATACTAGAAACATAATATTTGGAAGGAACTTAGTTTACGTTTAAAAAACTTCCACATTTTTAGTTGCCATGTTGGTTACAATATAGCGGTGCAAATTTAAAAAAAATGAAATCTTCAAGGGCTGTTGCTAAAAAGTCGAAATTTCCCACACAGATTTATTTTCAAGGGTACATGACGGTAAGGTACATTTTTTAAAACAATTGTCATTTTATACAATATGGCGGAATGTACAACCTACAGCCTACTTCTAGACATGCTACAAACACGAAATTTTGTAGGAATGTTAAGATTGAGGTGTACATAACGGAAAAAAACCGACATGTTGAAAAAGTTGCCATCTTGCAGAAAATATGGTGGTTCAACATTTTGTAAAGCAGGAAATGTTAAGTTGTGTCCATGGTAGAAACATAATATTTGGGTACGTGGTTAAGGATGAAATGTAGTTTGTGTGAAAAAACACATTTGAAAAGTTGCCATTTTGAATCCAATATTTCAAATTTTATATAATATTTTTTTATAATTTTATAAATATATAATATTTAAAATTTAAAATATTATATCGGAGAAGGTTGATGCTAAATACAGCGGCGAAACCACCGTTTACCAGATCCTAGCGTGTTCTATTGGTAAGATGTTTTCTTATTGAATTTAAAACCCGGGTTCGCATTCCTGCGGGGGCAAGATCTTTCCTTCTTGTTTTCTTCGAAAATATATTTTTCTATCTTTAGATTTATTATTTATGTCCTTAAGGCATGTAACGTTCTGGCCGAAATAGGGGAGGGCACTGAATAAGCTCAGGTGTCGGCCAGGGCCTAAGTTGAAGGATTGTATTTGCGAAGTTTGCATTTTGAATTTGGTCTCTGTGT
>JAGDQP010005037.1:66450-81007 GCA_022664845.1 Lepisma saccharinum | reverse complement strand
AATAATATAGTCTTGTTCAGCAGTTCAGTGTTTTTTTATCTTAATTGCAAGACGTGCAACTATGTTTTGTTGTAAGCTAATTATATTTCCACAATTGAGAGAGTGACCTGTACCTAGCAAGCCTTTTTATTTAAAATTATTATTTTTTATTTATTTATACGTTTTTATATAATTAACAAGAAAAATTTAAAGTTTAACATAACAAACTTGGCAATAATTTTTATTAATGAAAACATGGAAGTAAGACATTTTTATACGAGGGGGTGTTTGGTGAATGTGTAATTTATGCGAACAAAATAAGCGCTGAAAAAGTAAACTACTGACCTGATTTGGACTTTAAACTTTTAAGTTTAAACTGCGACGATGTCCGACACAGAATCCACGTTTGGGTGGTTCAAAGTCGATGCAAGTTTCGGGTCCCGAGTGACCCTCGATTTATATAGGGGACCTTGGGGCCACACCGCGGAAAGGTTTAACATTATTGTTTTAGACTAACTCTAAGGACATCTAGCCTCCTTTGTTAGTTCGCACACCATATTAGGTAATATGCAGGAATGCTTGTGAAGGATACTTTTTTTCAGTGGCATGATAATTGCTACGCTTCAATCGACCGCAATTTATTCTTGATGCGTTGAACGAGGAATTTTGTTTTGATGTAATCAATGTTGCTATTTACAATGCTGCCCTTGACGAATAACAACAACAGTGTACTAATTTTATTTGAAATTCTGTATTTAAGGAAATTATCACAGTTTGCAATAAATCATATTCCTCCCATTTCTTTCGCTTTACTGTTACTAAGCAAGCGACTAACAACAACTTTAAAAATTTGAACCTGAAACTTTCGTTTTCATAATTGGATTTTTTAGGTAAATTCAAAATTCAGGAAAAGAAAGGATAAATCAGATGTAATTCCGCTACAATACCTCCATCATGTGATTTTACAATTTCAACGAAAAACATGGATTCTTTCTATCTTGAAATTGGAAATAAAAAAGAGGACAGGGGTTATGGAACGCACTATGTATATTCGTATATTAAAAACATATTTAGGTTAGAAAGGGTTAGATTAGAGATCTAACTTTCGGCATAGAACTGCGTCTTTCTGCGCATGAAGTGTGATAGTGGTGGTAGTAGCTTGGGAATTGACTGTCACGTAAACGTGCAACCTGTCAAGAAAAGTTTGACCTTGAAGCAGCTAGAGATGAGTTCGTTTGAGAGACAAGGTTGTTGGAAACTTGTTAATATGTGTCTCGAAAATTGAACTTCTTTAAATTGATTAAATCAAAATGTGCTCATATTCTGCATTAGTCCTAAATATGTGGTCTTTCGTAACATTCTAATTCCTTCTGGCTTTTTTATTTTGTGTAATATTGCTTTTCAATTCAAAATATGACCGCTGATTTGTAGTATTTGATAATAAATATCCCAATTATAATATAAAAAACTAATCAACAAATTTCGATATGAAATGTATTAGATTCAAACTACAAAATCCTAGTTAAATTTATATTTTCGCCTCCCTTCGAAATCCCCTTGCACACAACTCGCGACCCCCAGATTGAGAAACCCTCCTATAGGGGAAAGTTACCAATCTTGTATTTATATAGTGTAAGATAATTTGGTTGCTATCTTCAAAATTAATATATCCAGAATTGATTGACAGGTAATTTTCTGCTGTTTTGGTATAGCTATTAGATAACCAGTGGTTAATGAATTCGATTTTCTTTGTTTTATTTTATTCTCATAGTCTTCCTACAGTTTTTTTTTGTTTGCAAGGGGGACTTCTTTTTGGGTTTCGATTCCTGAACTTCAGCTTGATTATGGTTATATTTCATAATCAAACTTATCTTTTGTTCTTTGAAGGCTGAGTTATATTGAGGGCAGTCCTGTTTCTCCCCAGCACTTCTTACCTCCTTGATAGCAGGGCACACAGACCTTCTTGCCTTTCGTTCTTCTTATGGTCTTTCTCTCCGCATATTCCACAACTAGGATCGTTTTTGCAGTACGGACTGTTACCATAATCAAAAAAATTTAGGCATGTTGTGACGACGAGGTATTCTTTTACGTTGGTCTCCTCGTAGCCGATATACACTTTTTGATTCTGCAAAAGTATTGCTCTTATCTGTTTTGGTACCTCAAAAAAAACAGATGGTATCGATCTTGGCTGCTTGGCCCCGTCTTGAACCTTGACATTATAAGTTGTCTTTGTTCGCCTGTTGTATCTTGCACATTTCTTACCATCAACCTTTCATTTCTTCCACCTCTTTCCTCTTCGAGAGATGCCATAGACAGTCATTAGTGGATTCCTCTTTTCACTTCTGTTGTATACATCGAAGTTGTTCTTCATGTGAGAATGGTTCATCAGCTTATCTTCGTCCTGAGGTGATGGCCATCTGAAATATTAACGCTATCTTCTTCTGGATCTTCTGGTAGTTGATTTGATCATTTCTTTCAATGTTTTTTGTGATTCTCACTCTAGTATCCTTCAATGTTTCGCCCTGCTTTGGTCTTACCACAATCGTCGGTTTTGTGTTCCTTTCTGTCGCTTCTATGATACGTGTCTTCTCCGTAACTTTTGTATTCATTTTAAGCATGTCTGCGAAGCTTAATGTTTGTACGCACTTATATTGAGCATTTTTTGTTTTCGAATTTCAATTTTCTACATACTGCTTCTTGATTTATAATTCTATTTTCCCTATCTTCTCTTCTTTTTCTATTTTCCTCACTTCTATTTGGTAGTTAATCACCTCCAATTCCATGATGCGTATTTCACCCTGGGTTAACTTATTCGTTAACTTGGTAGATTTTATTTTCCAGCCTATCAATTTCCTCCTCTCGCTCCTCCACCTTAGTTTGCCAACTCGAAAGTATCTTTTCAATTGATCTTCATCTCTCGTTCTCCGTCATTAGTCTTGCATTATGTTTCTCCAATTCAAGTATTCTTCCTTCCACGCACGCATTTTTCACTTTAAGGATTTCCACTTTCTGCCTTTTATTTTCCTCCTCTTCCTCGGGCGACCTCAATCTCTTTCTTGACTCATCTTCACTTGCTTCCGGTGTTGAAACTTCCATAACTTCATGATCCTCGACTCTCTTCCTGACTTTCCTCAGTGTGTTATCTCCTTTTGCGCTGCTGCTACTTCCTTAATTGCCTTGTGCCACATCGTGTAGACCTCTTCAACTACTTTATCATGTAGTTCCCTCTATTTCTTTGCGGACTTCGATTTTTGAGATTTAGGATTAGTTCCTTATTTTTAACCTTTTCCATCCACTTAAGCCGGGAGCGGTTGTTAGCATTGAATTCCGCCTTATCTGATGCGAATTCCTTCCTCCATTCTGCATCTTGCTTCGCAAGGCCTTATTTTGTAATGTCTATGTAGTCGAATCCGACCGATTTAGGTTTCTTGGACGTTTCACACGCTACGTACACTCAATCGGATACGGTAACGCAACACGACACAGAAGTCTATAATACACTCAACAATGAGATGATGGCCTTCCCAGAGCCGCAGTTCTGCAAGCCCGGCGCCCCGTCGGCCAATTCCCATGTAGGGGGATCTGGGGTAGAGACTTATGAGGGGGCTGTCAGCACATCCCAAAGCAGGCGGTTGAGTTTTTTAATCGTCTGCTAAGAAAAATGGACGGGTGAAGTGACCCTAATAAAAATAGTCGGGGGATCCAATGAACCCTGGGGGACCTCAAAATGTTTCTGACAAAATTCTCCATTGAAAACATTCTGGGTGGGGGGCCTACCTCTTACGATGTCAGAGCCATCTTCACTGAAAATTTGTCGCTTGATATATGAACGCACACACAGAACAGCATTTTTGTCACAAACGGTAAGTAACCGAACGATTGCAGTATACAAATGAGGAATGGTGGAAAGGGGCTACATTTGAAGTACAGTATTAACGTGGCTGCCATCTTGAAATCCGCCTTATTGGATACAGTTCATTTTTCAAAATTGTAAGTGGATCGTATGAAATATCGAACAACGCGAGAATGTTCCCAGAAAGTCATTTCATGTGTTCAACTTGAACTAACGGTGTTGGAGTTAACACACTGCTGGATAAATGAAGACATTTTCTGCAAAATTCCAGTGAAGATAACTCCGACACCATAACAGGTAGGTCAATTTCTGGGAATATTTTTGTGTTGTTTCATTTGGCACACTTGCTATGTTTTAGAAAAAAACTATCCATCCAATTTGGCGAATCTTAAGATGGTCGTCACGTTGATCATCTACTTCAAAATGTATTCCTTTCCTTCGTTTGTTTACTACGAAGGTTTACATCCTTCACGGTTTGTGAACAATGAGGTTATACTCTGACAGTACACTGCTTATCTTCCTACTATATTTTCGTGCAATCTGTAACAAAATGGTATGTAATGCGACTATTTTACTATCGTTTTCTACTTCAGCACACCGAAATACAGCCATTACATGCGAAATTAAGAAAATACTTATTGTTGACCAGTGTTATTAATTAGATTCTCTTTAATTTTATCATACTGATTTTTCAATAAGATAAAAATCATGAACTGACAGTAAATTTAGTAATTATCTGGGTTTTTGTTGTTCACAAATTACTATAAAATAACATCATAGTATTCGTGTGGCACATAAAGATTTAGCTTCTTGCAAATCCTTAATTCTATTGCAGATTATTTAAAATTTTCCTGATGAAAAAGCTCGTGCCCTTATGGATGAGTTCTTTCTTTGCTGATGTCTTTTTAAAAGTTTTCAGTTCACTATAAAACTTGAGGTATTTTTTTTTTAAATTTCATTTTAATACCAATACGTGCAGCTATCACTGTAGTTTCTAAACCACTCCAAAACTAAAAACAACCACAACATAGACTAAGGCCGTGTTAAAAATATACGATCCAGTTAAGCTTTGATTCTAAAGGAAACAAACAAACGAACAGGAAAATAGCAGAACCCAAATGATACTGTCCAACTTTAACTGCACGTAATTAACAAGTAACCTGTTAAAATCATTGAGGCTTAAAGAACAAAATTCCAAAATGTTTAGGAAAACACACCATGCTTTCTAGTTTATACTGGATTTGCAAGAATGGAAGGAAAGGTACAGCTGAGCGGATACACTCAGTTCGGCGCCTCTGTTTCGGCGCCAGAGCTTTACCAACGAATGACACCAGGAAAACTATTGTATTAAAAGAAGTTTGTAAAAACTTCATCCATAACATCCGACAGAAGAACAGATACAGGGGCTGTGTTAATGGAAGAGATGTAATGAGATGTTTATACTTTATTAAGCACTTGAAAAACTTTTTTTTTATGGTTTCAATTATGAAGTGTTTTTTCTGCGGAAAATTTATTTATTTATTTATTTACAACATAAACAGGCTGAGCTATAGCAGAGACGTAACTAGAGAGGAGCAGAGGGACAGGATTCAGAGGCGCAACACTTAATTTTGTAATGGTGCAATTTCGTAATTTAATGTTCTATATTCCAAGAAATTAAGTTTTATATTTAATTGCAGAGTATTCTGCATACATTTGGAACTTTTTTATATATAAAAAAACAGATACGAACGTCATCTTAAACAGCAAGTTTCGATGTGGAAGTTCAAGTCCGACGGCGAAGTTGAGGTTAAACTACCATTTTAACTAATTTCTCTATTTATATTACAAATGTAACCTACATCTCATTAGCGCCTTGTACACGAGAGAAACATCCTGTCCTCTTATAACCCTTAGGTATCTTTGGCTTAGACTGAGGATACTTTAATAATGCTTCGAAACTGTCAAATTCAGTCCCAATACTCGTTTTGTGTCTAAATGTATATTTTGAACATGAAAGAACTACCATTTTAACTATTTTCTCTATTTATAGGCCACTCAGTAAAGTGTACTGTAGTGTGAAGTGTGAAATAATATACCAAACATGCTACTATCAGATTATTTGCCAATGGAATATGTGAGAATTGATTTGGTATTTTATCTTCTACGGAAAATGAAATTAGTTATTTACCTTTTAAACCAAGCATTTACAATCTAAGTTGAAGAACAAAACTGGAATAGTAGAATTAGTGTGGTGGCGATATCAAGTGTTGTCGGAAAATAGCCTAGTTACGTCCCTGAGCTATATAGTCAAATATAGGTTTCGAAAATAGTTTTTGAAACGTAATAAACGAAGAATTTGGATTCATCCATTATTGATTGTGCGTCATATGGAGGATGCTTTTGGTTTTCATTCACTACGCAAACAAAGTGTCTTTATTGACGATTTATTTTTCATTTCGAATATTCACTATTTAGCACACTTTTTGCATTTCTTGTTTAGGTTGAGTAAAAGTAAAGATTCTTACGTTAAAAATGTACAAAAATTTCTATTTACATTAGAAAAGCAATATATCTTATTAGCGCCCTTGTACATGACAGACAAGTTGCATCCATTTAAGTCCTTTAGGCATCTTTGGCTCAGACCGTTTAAATTTAAATAATGCTTCAAAACTTTGTCAGAAACAATTAGAAGCAGAGTACAAAAATAATATTTTAAGTACTGCATTGATCATCAAATGTCGTCAGGGGACCGTAGAAGTAAAAGGTACATCACTATGTCACAAGGTATGTTAATAATTTCCGTTTTCCTCACTTTGGCGCCGAAAGGTAGCGAACCCACAGCTGAGAATGAAACAAAAATGTACCGGTATCTATAAGTTATCATCAGTATTAAATATACCTATTATTCAGTTCAAATGCCTTGTCTTCATTTAACAAAGAAAACAGGATATTGAAAACATTTATCATATAAAGGAAAACGGTAGCAAGATGGTTCGAAGACAGGTTTTGTTAAAAAAAATGTAGTTGATAATTTTACGAGGTGTAAATTGGTCCTTTAAATAAACACACACTCACACAGGAGCAAAATATGTTACTCTTCATTTGCTATGCATAATAAAATAGTAATTTCCGTGTGAATTTAGAAGAAAACTTCCATAATTAGAATGCGTCATAAGTCTGGCGTTCTCCCCGTTGAGAACTGAGTTATTTAGTTAGTCACTTTTCAGGGGAGAAAGAAAATATGCTCTGTTAATGAAGCATGCACACTATCTGCTTGCCCTGAACAGGATAAGCGCAACCAACACACCATATTTACGTGAAAGCTGAACACTACCACACTTCAACCTCCATACCCGCTTTTAATTGCTATGATGTTGCTATTCGCAAAGGCTGCGATCCTATCTCGTTGTGGCCTCAGCTGCTTCTAGATAATATCTATAAGGGAACCTACAGGAAAAAGATAATAAAGGGAGATTATAAGAAGTCAAATAGACCACAAATAAACTATGTACTGTATTTCAAAATGATTTAAGTTAAATTGCATTCAGCAGCTGATTTTTAATTTTATACAAGCAAAGAGAACTCAATTTCCCATACAACATTCAGCGAATTTCTGCCAGAGAAGATGTTTAGATAGCGAAAGCAACTGCTCGCCACAGTTTTACGATAGCAAATTTAGCCTTTGTGAAAACGCATAGGAGAAAACCAGTACAAAAATTAAATAAATATTTTGATTGTCGATTCAAGGATAAATCAAATTCATTGTTTATAATGAACTGTTTTAACACCCATTTTTTAAAATAAAAATATGTTTTATACTTGCCATTTTTTTAGGCAAACGAAAATTAAGCGTATCCTAATAGCATATAAAACTGTGTATCTTTAGGAAATGTTATTTAAAATTTTATTAGAAGTTACAATTATATCCTTGTTCTCTGCAACCGTTGTTATAGGATTTTTGTAGCTCGAAGAAGAAACCTTCAGTATCGAACAAGTTTCTGAGCAAGAAGAATAAAGGAGTAAAAATCACACGTTTCATTAATTCATTGACTGAAGGAATTAACCTTAAACTAATGAATGCAGTATCACTTAAATTGGATCTTTGAAGATAGGCAAAATATACTTATATCAGTTTTGCTATTATACATATATTTTGCACTACGTTCGTCAACACATGATACTTTGCATATTTCCATTCTCAAAATGTTGCTGAGTGCTACCTTCTTGAAACATTACAATTGTTCATATTCTTGCTATTATTAGTTTCCCTAACACTCTCAATTTATGTTGAAGCCCACAATTTATTTCTAACAAAAAAAAAATAGATACATTAGCGACTTCTAATATTCTTGTGTATGTGTGTGTGTGTGTAGTGATCAAAATAGGTCGTCTGCTTCCTACTTACAAAGCAAGATTCCCGATTTTTACTTGTTTTCTACAGCACTTATGAGGAGATCATTAGAGGCAGGAGATAGGTTTTGCTGTTTCTTATACTTCTTCAATTACTGAGTATTATGTAATCAGCAAATCGACAGGCGTTGGCTTTATAATTAATAAAGACCTGAAGTCACGGATCACAGAAGGAATTTCATATAGAATCGCACGGATAGTAATAAAGATAAACAACAGGTAAAGTATGGAAATTATACAAGTGTATGCTCCAACATCATCACATCCGGAGGAGGAAATCGAAGACCTATACTAGAAGATACAGAAGATTTTGGACAGTAGCAAATCGCATTACAAAATTGTAATGGGAGACTTCAATGCGAAAGTAGGAGCCAAGCAGAGCAGTGACACGAAAGTGGGAAACTTTGGATTTTGCAAAAGAAAGAAGAGAGGAGAGAAGTTAGTGGAATTCTCAGAAGCCAACAGACTGTTCATTTCCAATACATTTTTCAAGAATGCACCCCAGAGGAAGTGGACATGGAAAGGCCTAAATGGGACCGAAAACGAAATTGACTACGTTCTATCGAATAACAGGGCAATTCTGCAAGATGTGTCTGTTCTGAACAGTTTCAATCTCGAGTGATCATAGGATGGTGAGGTGTAAGATGAAACTAAATACTAGACTTGAGAGAAAGAAGCTTATCAGAGGAAAACCGCCACTTTTAGATCTGGAAGAAAAGAGACACATTCGAGATAGAACTAAGCAACAGATTCAGCGCCTTTGAAGTGTTAGAGGATGAAGAAGATATCAACAGCAGAAATAAAATACTGACTGAGATAATAAGAGAGACAGCCAAGGAAATAGCAGGCACCAGAAAGAAAAAAAAAGAGCAAAATCTTAGAAGAAACTAAACTCTTGATGAAGAAAGGAAGGGAAATGAAAGAAGAGGAAAATTACATAAAAAGGATTGAATACATAGAACTAAATAAAACCGTAAGGAAGAAAATAAGAGAGGATGTACGAAGATATAACGAAAATCTTCTTAGAAATACAATCGAGGAGAACAAGTCTCTGAAAAAAACCAAACAGCAGCTCATGATAGGAAAAAAGCAAATAATTGCAGTTAAGAGACCAGACGGGACCGTAACACGAAATAAGGAAGAAATTATAAAAATCTTTGAAAATTTCTACAGAGAATTGTACTACTCCGAAGAAGAGCTTGGAAATGAAGACTCAGAAAAAAATGATGTAGATGTTCCAAATGTAATGAAAACGTGGATAAAGTACTTCGAGGGATGAAGAACGGAAAGACGCCAGGAGAAGATGGACTCAGCAGAGATGTTTAAATGGGGAGGTGAAAATATGAAAGGGGAACTTGCGAAATTATTCTCAATGTGCCTGAGGAAGAGAGAAATACCCTCAAGTTGGAATAATGCCGTTATAATTTTGTTGTACAAGAAAGGTGACAAAGAACGCGTCGAAAACTACAGACCAATTAGTTTACTGTCAGTTCTATACAAAACGTTCACGAAAGTTATTTTGAATCGTATTGAACGGGACTTGGATTTTAACCAGGGAAGGGAACAATCCGGATTTCGTCCTGGATTTAGTACAATGAACCACATACAAACATTGAATGAAGTTATGGAAAGGACTAATGAATATGAACTTCCACTATGTTTGGGATTCATAGATTTCGAAAAAGCTTTCGATTCGGTATCCTTGTCAGCAGTACTTAAATCATTTGAACATCAAAGCATCGAAAATGGGTACATCAAGCTACTGCGAAACATTTATTCGACTGCCACATTTGTCATTAGACTACATCAAGAAAGTGAAAAATTTAAAGTTGGAAAGGGGGTAAGGCAAGGAGATTCAATTTCTCCAAAACTGTTTTGTGCGGTCCTGGAGAGAGTGTTACAAAATTTAAATTGGGATGAAGTTGAAATTAAAATTAATGGCGAATATTTTCATCACCTACGATTCGCTGACGAGAAAGTCCTGTTTGCTTCAAATGCGGAAGAACTACAAACCAGAATGGAAGAACTGAGTAACGAGAGTTCGAAAATAGGTCTGAAAATGAATTTAAGTAAAACAAAGGTCATATACAATCAATATGCTTCAAAAAGTGATATAAAGATTAGCGGAGAGACAATAGGCATAGTTGATGAGTATGTGTACCTAGGCCAGCTCAAAACATCGAATGCCAAGTTAACTGATGAAATAAATAGAAGATGCAAAATGGCGTGGAGTTGATTTGGAAGACTACACTTTATTTTCAAAAGCAAACTACCAATGTGTCTGAAGCGTAAAGCTTATAATCAATGTGTCTTACCTGTGATAATGTACGGCTGTGAAACTTGGACATTGAATGCGCAAACAACTCAAAGATTGAGAGTCACACATAGAGCAATGGAGAGAAGCATGCTAGGGATAAACAGGAGGGACAGGAAAACAAATGAATGAATTCGCGCACAAACAAAGGTAGAGGATGTAATCAAGACTGCGAATAAGCTGAAATGGAAATGGGCCGGTCACGTAGCTAGACGAACAGATGGAAGGTGGACAACAAATGTACAACAGTAGATTCCTAGAAAAAAGAAGCGACCGAGGCGACGTCCGAATGCAAGATGGGAAGATGAAATCAAGCGTTTTTCAGGAGCTACATGGCTGAGGATAGGAGCAGACCGAGATATGTGGAAAGAAAAAGGGGAGGCCTTCATCCAGCAGTGAATAGAAAACGGCTAAATATGATGATGTAATCAGCATTCCAGTGTATTTTTAAAAACATGCCTTGCTGGTAATAACAATGGCTAACAAAATTAAGGGTTACAAAACTTTATTTTTAAATAATACGAAATATATTAAAACATGTTTTTAAGGTTTTTTTACAACGTATTTTGACATTTTACTAATAGACTATTCCTAGGATATTCGTTGTGGTTTATTTATTTTGAACCCTTAGGTATCACCCACCATTATTTTCCATAACCAGTATGGATGTTTGTAGCTACATAATGAGTCAGAAACCGTCCGGGAAACGAAGGACCATAGTACCTACACAAATTTACAACGGTGGGATGTGGATACATTTAGGAGTAGATGATTAGCATGACCGACATCTTGAAATATGGCATTGTAATGAGTATTACATGGGGTAATACGAAATTTTATGAATATTGATGGGATACGAAATTGATTCAAAATGGCGGCAAGAAATAAAACGACAATTTACATAGATAGTTCATAGTTATGAACATGAGTATCTAATTAAATTAAAGATCGCAGAAAAGATGGCATAAATGTTGTTTATATAAAAAATATTCTAAAATTCTGACAATTGCTGAAGTCTAATTCTTTTTAAGATTCAGAATATGTACATTATTGGATTAATGTTGTTTTAATGAGAATATTATATAAAGAACTTTTATATTCAAATTTTTATTTCAAAGTTATGCATACATTTTATTTGATGTGTTATAGTTAAAAACTATGTGCGTTTGATACAAGTCTATACTGCTATAAAGTTTCAGACTAAAATTGTGACGAAACGATTTACCCTTCTTTTCTTCGTATATGCTTGTTTTGCGAAGGTATCTGCTGGGGTGTAACACTCCAGGCTATAGCTGACAAATGAATCAAATGTCATTCCGCTCAGCGTCTTAAATCCTTTGTTATCATAAGATCATCTTGGATAAGATATATTCTATTATGAAGAACACTACATATTTATATTAAGTTTGATGTTGATGTTAAAAAACAAAGGGGTTTTACTGCGAGGAGTTAGCTGGAATGTAAAAAACAGGAGATTGCTTGTGTATTAGTACAAGATATTAGATCTATTGATAAATTGTAATGGGACGTTTTGTTGTACCTGTAAATCTGCAGCCGTGATACAATATTCAAATATGGTAGCTGTGCGATCAATTCCTTTGGGATACCATTACATTTGTTAAATAACCTTCTCAGGGTCGCTCTGGATTCGAAACATGATATCTTTAATAACAACCTATACCTAAAACAGTGCCCCAAAGCTACACCACAGTTGTGACACAAAGAGTTTGTAGAGAAACTATCCACAATCGCTGCGGCGCTTTTCAACAGCCTGGGTAATGCGAACAATTCCTCCACTACGTCTAGCTATAAAGAAGACGGAGAATGATCACCATAAAATAGTTTATTCAATAGTGCATTAAAATATACAAGAACATAGTTACCTCTGCAGAATTTAGAATCGCATCTTCTGTCCAAAGAATGATCTCTTGCACAGCTGCTGAGCTATTTCAATACAAGTTGACGCATTACGCAAAGGTAGAAAACAATTAAACTTTTCATTATTAACTTTCAATTTTGCTATTCTCTTCTTTGTATATTCCTTTTTATTTAAGTGTACCACTTCATCATGTTAATTACTGTTTTTTATGCACATTATAATACGTGTTTTTTTTTATTTATTTCCTTCATTATATTATTTATAGCCATTCTTAGCTTATCTATATATATATTTGGTACTCATTGTGTATTATGCTTTTACATATAAGTTGCATTGATCAAGTATTAATTCATAATAACTACTTCATTTCTAGATAAATTTTCTTTTTTTATATATATACATAAGTATAGCTATTTAGCTACTAAATACTTCTATGTAATGTTTTGATTTGTGTATCACTATGTATATATTTTATGTATTGGCATGGGTTGGTTGTAAGAGCGGCCCTCGAGCCGAAACACGCCCACTATAATAAAGACGATTCTATTCTATTATTCTATTCTATTCTATTCTGCACCTTCTTTTTTTGGGGGGGGGGGGAATTAATAGCCATGGTGAGGCCATGGCTATCACCCAATTAAAGGCCTACGCCCTTTCTATGGGAAGTGGTTCAAGGAGAATGTTGGTATATTTGATTGGTGTTGGTCAAAGGGAATTGGTAAGAACTCTTTATTATATATTTCGTCAAATTCGGAAACATTACAATTTTGCATCGTAATCATCAATTAGGGTGGGAATGAATGAAATAATGAAATTATGCAGTGTTTACATGCCACAAACACGACACCTCGCGAAACTCTTAATATAACATGTGGGGTATAACAAGGTCATTACTATATGCATTTCTATTCTATTAGAAGATATCGTTGCAGCGTGTTGGGCTAGAGAATACTGAGAAAGACAGTAGTATATGTCAAGAAGATCACGAAAACGTCGATTTGAATACAGATGACAATACATATAATACGAGAAGGAAACCAAAGGCTACAGAAGCGTTAATGGAAGAAGCTGTACATGAGAATACTGGAGTGAACAATAATACACGTATGGATCAGGCTATAACTACAAATGTAATGGAATTTATTCAAAATTTGTTTGCACAGAAAACAGAGCAGATAAGAAGAGAAAAAGAAGAAAAGGAAAGACAAAGAATACTGGAACAAGAGAAGGAGATAAGGAAGGAAAAAAGAATTAAAGGAACGGAAGAATGAAGAAAGATCGGATAAATTAGAGCACAGAATGGTTGAACTATCTGAGGATTTTCAATCAATAAGTTAGGATTTGGATGAGTATCGTAATCAAGGTGATCGAGAAACAAGAATTACAGTACAGGAAGTTCAATGTGAAAGGCATAATATAAAGACAATTAGATCTGATACATTAGATCTTGAAGTCTATATGTCCGAGGTTAAAGAAGTAATCTTGAAGGAAAAGGAAGCCCCAATAAAAGAGGATATTGTAATGAATGAAACAGAACATGCAATGGAAACCAAAAAGAAAAAGGACCAATATTAAGAAATTATGAGGTAAGAAGATCTAGGGATTCGACATAATTAAGAAGGAATAATACAATGAAACCAGGTAGTGATATATTAAAAGAGAGAGAAATAAATATATTAAGGAAGATGAACAAGATAGAAAGGAGATAGATAATAGAATAAGCAGAAACAAATGGAACGAAGGAATGAAAGAGAAGAAAAAGAAAAGGAAGGAAAGTTGATTAGAAAATAGAAGGGATTTGAAATGAAATTGCAGGCTATCAGGGATACTGGTGCTAGAAACGGAAAAACAGTGAGTATGCTTGTTTTGCGCATCTATCTGCTGGAGTGTAACACTCCAGGTCAGATCTGACAAATAAACCAAATGTCGTTCCGCTCAGAGTCGTAAATTCTTTGTTATCATAGGAGCATCTTGGGTAAGATATATTCTATTATGAAGAGCACTATATATTTATTTTAAGTACGACGTTGACATTAAAAACCCAAGGACCTATACTGCAAGGAGTTAGCTGGAGTGGGAAAGAAAGAAATCTGTTTATATACATACATACATATATATATATATATATATATATATATAT